>RDPX01000074.1:1151435-1166321 GCA_003991215.1 Morbakka virulenta
GTACAAGGGAGGTAAAAGGACTTAATTTTTAGCTTCGCGAAGAAAGGGTGGACTTTTACCAGAAAACTATTGGACAGGTGTCTTTGTTCTATGAGAACCCAAAGCTATCATTGATTGACTATCCAAGAGGAAAAGTCCGATATGTGCCAATATGTTTGACTGTTGAGTTGAAATAACAGGTAATTGCATGGCATTTTTATTCAATAACAAATGACAAATGACAAATGACAAGCAGTTGCATACAATTTGGCACCCAGTTAGTTTAGCTTTCCAATAAAACTGTTTGCTAATTTTTCTAAAGAAAATATTTAAAAAAATAAAAAAATATCGTCTTTACAAATTTCGAATACTAAAGTTCAACTTTATTTGTTCGGATAATAACTTTCATCTAATCAGCCGAAATAGAAAATTCTAGGTGTCATTTATAAATACATTTATTGTTCAGAGCAAGAGCAGGAACCATTCATTGACAAAGAATAACTCTTTAATGGGAAGAGAAGCTAGAAACAGCTTTTTGGGGAGTAAAGGCAGGGGTAGAACCAAGTACATTTTATCTAGTAAAGTAGAGATTTGCTACTAGAGTATATACTGTCGTAAGAAATAAATTTTATATTCCAATTTACTTGAATTTAAAGGTTTCATTCTTACTGTCTTTTTCAGATAAAATCCTGCAAAGTTTACCTTGATATCCTTATTTCAGTTCTTGTCAATATATTTAGCTCGTTCGTACCTCCTTTATAAGCCTATGAGTCAAGTAACATCACTGGCTTTGTTATTGTTTTAGAGATCCCCATCCTTTATCCTTACCAAGATTAAATAATAATATTAATTATATTTCAGCTAGAAACATAAAATTAAGTAATATCATAATTTCAAACTAAGATAAGCGGATTTCTAATTTTTCTGTTTTTCTTGGGGATATTTTGTCACTTCTCTAGGGTTGTACTGGGCTGGTTGATACTTGATACTTAAAGTATAAAATAGGTTTGTAAGTGAATAGTCATTGTTAATGATATACATGGCCCTCAATGTCCCCCTTCACTTTGAGTTTTTGACCTTGCTTGTAGCCTGTAGAGTTTTGAGTCTGGATTTTCTGATATCAAGACCAAGAAACCTAGCTTAATTTTTTCCTTTTTTAAAAGTGTCCTTCAGTTTTCTCTTTGTATCGAACCTATGGGGAATGTCCAAATGATTCAGAACATACAACAAATAGGGCTCTATATTATATCTCCTGTTTTTGTTGGCAGCTTGAAGCATTCAGTCTCAATGTCGTACAACCATGAAGACAACAAGTTGCAATACAAAATAGAAATACTTATCAACTGTAATACATTTCAATGTCCAAGTGTGGTGTCTTCTGAAGCTCATAATACTAGTTTTCCTATTAATATTCATAAAGAATGGGAATGCAGATTCATATATTTAAGAAATAATTTTTCTTAGCCTAGAACACTAGATACTTTTTATGTCTTTTACATGAAAAGCAGAAAGCTACTTACATTCGTATGCAAAATTGGATATGAATCTTCTCCAATCCCATCGTCTCAGCATATATGCCCAGCCTTCTACCCCGGGACGTCCTCTATTTATGGTAATGATACGCCACCCTCTTCGTTGTGTTCCTGATGCATCATTTTCAACTTTAGCACCAGGCATTATAATTAAACTTCCTGTATTACCTCGAGTTTGATTTATGCCTACAGCGAAAAAAAGGAGAAAGAATTATCTTTTGACAGAGTATAAGAACAATACATCAGAAAAAAGCCTTTATACAATTGTCATTGATATGTCTTAAAAAATAAATTAAAAATACATTTTAAACATACGTGTGGTTTATTGCTTTTATGTAACTTTATTTAAAACCAGTAAAACTCATTATGTTATTGTACTCTAATTGTTCTCTATATTATATATTAATACAATGTTATTATCTGGAGTCACAAACTATAGGTATAAGTTAATTTCATTTTTCATGACAATTGTTCGCTAGAGTTCACTAAGACTCATTAAAATTCTTTTTATTGATTTCCTTGTGCTCGAGTGTTAGATGTTTCGACTTCTACATTACCTATAACTTGATTTCCTTTCAAGGGCCTGTACTACTGTCTCAGTGATTTTAGGACTGGTTGTTGCTATCGTAACGAAGATTGCGCTTTTATGACAGCATCCGCTTGATCACTGAATGAAAAAATGGTAACCTAGCTTCATTTCTGCTTGGACCACGGGTCATTACCAGGAGAAACGATATCCAATTCAGGCTTCACTTCTTCTAACCTTTTCGTGACGTGGTGACCCTCTTTCAGGAGATGTGCTATAGTCTCTTTATCTCCATGTGTTCCATAGTAAAAGCAGTTAGGGGGGGCTTGGCTAAATACCCTTCCTGAAGCTGTCAGTGGCTATTTATGACCTCCCTGTTTCACATGGTTGTTAAATAGAAGAAAGGGCCCTCCTGGTTACCGTACCGTTGCATTATTAGTTGCATCTTCGGTTCTCTAACAGTTAGTTACTAATACAAGTTAAAAAACATTAGACTTCTATCATTGTTTTTTATATTTCTCTAGCCTCCCTAATAAGACAACAAGTCANAGATTCCCATCCTTTATCCTTACCGAGATTAAATAATAATATTAATTATATTTCAGCTAGAAACATAAAATTAAGTAATATCATAATTTCAAACTAAGATAAGCGGATTTCTAATTTTTCTGTTTTTCCTGGGGATATTTTGTCACTTCTCTAGGGTTGTACTGGGCTGGTTGATACTTGATACTTAAAGTATAAAATAGGTTTGTAAGTGAATAGTCATTGTTGCTGATATACATGGCTCTCAATGTCCCCCTTCACTTTGAGTTTTTGACCTTGGTTGTAGCCTGCAGAGTTTTGAGTCTGGATTTTCTGATATCAAGACCAAGAAACCTAGCTTAATTTTTTCCTTTTTTAAAAGTGTCCTTCAGTTTTCTCTTTGTATCGAACCTATGGGGAATGTCCAAATGATTCAGAACATACAACAAATAGGGCTCTATATTATATCTCCTGTTTTTGTTGGCAGCTTGAAGCATTCAGTCTCAATGTCGTACAACCATGAAGACAACAAGTTGCAATACAAAATAGAAATACTTATCAACTGTAATACATTTCAATGTCCAAGTGTGGTGTCTTCTGAAGCTCATAATACTAGTTTTCCTATTAATATTCATAAAGAATGGGAATGCAGATTCATATATTTAAGAAATAATTTTTCTTAGCCTAGAACACTAGATACTTTTTATGTCTTTTACATGAAAAGCAGAAAGCTACTTACATTCGTATGCAAAATTGGATATGAATCTTCTCCAATCCCATCGTCTCAGCATATATGCCCAGCCTTCTACCCCGGGACGTCCTCTATTTATGGTAATGATACGCCACCCTCTTCGTTGTGTTCCTGATGCATCATTTTCAACTTTAGCACCAGGCATTATAATTAAACTTCCTGTATTACCTCGAGTTTGATTTATGCCTACAGCGAAAAAAAGGAGAAATAATTATCTTTTGACAGGGTATAAGAACAACACATCAGAAAAAAACCTTTATACAATTGTCATTGATATGTCTTAAAAAATAAATTAAAAATACATTTTAAACATACGTGTGGTTTATTGCTTTTATGTAACTTTATTTAAAACCAGTAAAACTCATTATGTTATTGTACTCTAATTGTTCTCTATATTATATATTAATACAATGTTATTATCTGGAGTCACAAACTATAGGTATAAGTTAATTTCATTTTTCATGACAATTGTTCGCTAGAGTTCACTAAGACTCATTAAAATTCTTTTTATTGATTTCCTTGTGCTCGAGTGTTAGATGTTTCGACTTCTACATTACCTATAACTTAATTTCCTTTCAAGGGCCTGTACTAATGTCTCAGTGATTTTAGGACTGGTTGTTGCTATCGTAACGAAGATTGCGCTTTTATGACAGCATCCGCTTGATCACTGAATGAAAAAATGGTAACCTAGCTTCATTTCTGCTTGGACCACGGGTCATTACCAGGAGAAACGATGTCCAATTCAGGCTTCACTTCTTCTAACCTTTTCGTGACGTGGTGACCCTCTTTCAGGAGATGTGCTATAGTCTCTTTATCTCCATGTGTTCCATAGTAAAAGCAGTTAGGGGGGGCTTGGCTAAATACCCTTCCTGAAGCTGTCAGTGGCTATTTATGACCTCCCTGTTTCACATGGTTGTTAAATAGAAGAAAGGGCCCTCCTGGTTACCGTACCGTTGCATTATTAGTTGCATCTTCGGTTCTCTAACAGTTAGTTACTAATACAAGTTAAAAAACATTAGACTTCTATCATTGTTTTTTATATTTCTCTAGCCTCCCTAATAAGACAACAAGTCAGTGATTATGCAAGAGATTTCTCAAAAAAGAAACTGAGGTAAGGATGGAACAAAAGAAACGCAGTACCGAAAACGGAAAGAGAATGAGACAGAAACTAGGCTAGCTTATCAATCTTACTCCAGCCCACAAGATAGATTAGGACTGATAAAATTCTTAATTTTCATTTTCATTCAATCCATTATTTCCAGGCAATCATTTTTGTTCTGCATATATTTCCCATGCACTTAAGCACTGTGTGTAATGGTGCATCATTTACCATCTTTTCTATTACATAGTTTTCAATACTAAAATGTTTATTTCTTCCTCCTTTTTGAGCTGTCATTTCTGGTTGTCACAAGTATTAACAATTCTGTTTATAAAGTATCGTTCCCTCTTCAATATCTTCCACCCGGCCTGGGTTCTACAAATTATGTCATCCCATTTCTATTTTGTTTCTGCAGCTGTGACAACCAAAACACATAACCAATGACTGTGCCACCTTCAAACCACCTGGTAGCACCAGAGCGCTGAGAGAGCAGCCACTGAGTGATGAGCTACAGCAATGGCTGCAGATGATGGAATGATGAAAGTCATACGAAAGAAAAAGAAGAAGCTGTGACAACGATGAGTTACTGTCTTTTTGACATTGTACATTTGGTGATAACGCTGAGCTTATCAGGATATTTCTTTTGATTAAGCTGTCTGAAACTGCCAAATGTGTGTCATATTCGATTTCAAACGAAATGTTTGAAAAATAGCTTCATCTTTTGATGTTTAGGGAGAAACAATCTTTTTGGGAAAACTTTGCTCACGAGAACTTTAAACACTTAAAATTGAATAAAATGTAACCAAGTCAAGGTTATTTCTATTGTCTGTTTATGCCTATGTGTATTGTTGTCTACATACCTGCACCTATGTGTCCTCGTTGTCGGCACTGTGACGTCTTCAAATGGCCCAGAATGAGTACTATGATGTATTAGTTTACTTCTTTTAACACCTGCATCAAAAGTGATCAGGTTTGGCCATGTCGAATTAGTTTTCTGTTTAACCGAAGATTAAATATGTTTTTTGGGGGATACCGTTTAATCACAAATGCAGCACGAGGAGTTGTATTATCATTTTATTTGTCGCTGAAGGTGACCAGTGAAATGGCTGCAAATAAAATATTAGGGAGGTTTAGGTCCAGTATGAGTAAGGATCAGAGTGTGCCCCTCCCCTCGCACAATTCAGAAGTTGAACTAGAACTCGTACTGACTTTTTGTAGTATTTAACTTTCTCTGTACAAAAGCAGCCAAGATCCTTGCTTCTTTACTCTCAAATTTCTCTAAAAATTTTCCAACTGTTAATAAAAATCTAATTCTAAAAGTTCTAGTTGTTACTTTAAAATTTTTAAGTTATTGTTGCTACTTTACTTCTTTAACAAGACATAATTTATCGAGTTCCATTTTCTCAATGAAAATCTTTTCTTGGATATTTACTTTCAGTCCAGACATCTTTTGAAGATTAGCAAATGAATTTGTGTAGGAAATGTTACTCAAAACCAATGTTACAAACTCTTTCTGTCCACGACGAGGCTTTTGAAGAGAGTCGTCCTTAACGACTCCTGTTAGTACGAGTTTTTATGGTGATTTTCTCATAAAAAGCGTAGATCAGTTTGTGCACTTGATAACCCTTACTTGTACCCTACTCGTACTGGATGTCAACTTGCATACTATAACTCCTTGTACTGCTTTTTAAATTCCGCAATATATAGGTAGGAAAATGTTACAAGGGTTCTGTGCTTTTGTACATTTGATTATTACTTCTTTTACTGACATATTGGAGTCAACTTTCATCGACCAACTCACAAGAAATGTGTATCTATCTGTAAAGCATCTTGCAGCAGCGATGCAAGACCGCATAATTCGGAGAATGAGAATGGTATAGATTGGAATAGCCCTCTCTAGATCAGTTATTAGAAGGACTTAATCTCGCTCCTATTTTGTGTACTGTTTATTGACCAGAACAAGAGCTTTACTCTACGTATTTGCTCTTATGACAATATAATGACATGTTTCCCCTAAAGATCTTGGAGAAATCCATTCAAAGCCTTTTTTGCTGCAAAAAAAGTGGTCCTAGGCTTCATCAAAATTTTTGTTATTTGTTAAAACTTCTAAGCCAAGAGGGTGCACTCCTATATAAAACGTGGTACTCATCTAAATTCATAGTACTTCATAAAAGTACCCTTTCACTTACACTGATGCTGTGCTTGTAAATGTACCCCTTTTCAGTTGAATTTCACTGACTTTCTTTAACCTATAATTATAACACTTTTCAAGTGGAAGTGTCTTCTACAAGTCCTATACTGTTAGCTAGATACACCTCTTTTAAAAATCCTAGGCTCTAGGATTGACACAAACGTATCACTTTTTATATAAGAGGACACCCGGGATACAAAGATAGGAAATTAGCGGAATGAGATGAGAAGGTTAAGTGACGCACATGAGGTGGCAGTAAAGTCAATTTCATCGACCAGAGGTACCTATTCCTGTTCCTACGTAACAAAACGAAGTTAATAATTAAATAATGATGGTTACATCATATATAAGCATTAACTTTCAATGATTATATTTTTTGCTGTTTCGCATTTTAAAGAAGACAAACAAATTTGGTTAAATCCTATTTGTTTTGTGTTAATTTTGACTGTCAGATGTTCTGGTGGAACAAGAAAAATATGTGACCGAGAACTTTATGCCTATACACTGTAGTATTTATGAGACTGGGGTAGGCAGGGCTAGAACATCTACTGTAAGTGACCATAAAAATCGGCTCTTTGACAAAAAAGAGCCAGGGAATAGCACATCTTATGCAAAGAAGAAAGGTCTTAAGGTTTCAAGGAAGCACATGCAAACACCTTCTTTGACAAAAAGGAGGCACACATTCACACCTTTTGCAGTAGAAAGAACAAAACAGTGATTGATTACATCTCATTAAGAAGGACGACCACAGGAGAAGTAACAAACTGCAAGAGACAGTAGCTCTACAACAACTGCTACTTTTGCTTGATTTCAATGTGAAGAAGAGAAATGTCCGCGAGTCTACCTTGAAAAAGACTCGTGGTGGTGGGACGATGAAATACAAACAGAAGTCNACCAATGTTACAAACTCTTGCTGTCCACGATGAGGCTTTTGAAGAGAGTCGTCCTTAACGACTCCTGTTAGTACGAGTTTTTATGGTGATTTTCTCATAAAAAGCGTAGATCAGTTTGTGCACTTGATAACCCTTACTTGTACCCTACTCGTACTGGATGTCAACTTGCATACTATAACTCCTTGTACTGCTTTTTAAATTCCGCAATATATAGGTAGGAAAATGTTACAAGGGTTCTGTGCTTTTGTACATTTGACTATTACTTCTTTTACTGACATATTGGAGTCAACTTTCATCGACCAACTCACAAGAAATGTGTATCTATCTGTAAAGCATCTTGCAGCAGCGATGCAAGACCGCATAATTCGGAGAATGAGAATGGTATAGATTGGAATAGCCCTCTCTAGATCAGTTATTAGAAGGACTTAATCTCGCTCCTATTTTGTGTACTGTTTATTGACCAGAACAAGAGCTTTACTCTACGTATTTGCTCTTATGACAATATAATGACATGTTTCCCCTAAAGATCTTGGAGAAATCCATTCAAAGCCTTTTTTGCTGCAAAAAAAGTGGTCCTAGGCTTCATCAAAATTTTTGTTATTTGTTAAAACTTCTAAGCCAAGAGGGTGCACTCCTATATAAAACGTGGTACTCATCTAAATTCATAGTACTTCATAAAAGTACCCTTTCACTTACACTGATGCTGTGCTTGTAAATGTACCCCTTTTCAGTTGAATTTCACTGACTTTCTTTAACCTATAATTATAACACTTTTCAAGTGGAAGTGTCTTCTACAAGTCCTATACTGTTAGCTAGATACACCTCTTTTAAAAATCCTAGGCTCTAGGATTGACACAAACGTATCACTTTTTATATAAGAGGACACCCGGGATACAAAGATAGGAAATTAGCGGAATGAGATGAGAAGGTTAAGTGACGCACATGAGGTGGCAGTAAAGTCAATTTCATCGACCAGAGGTACCTATTCCTGTTCCTACGTAACAAAACGAAGTTAATAATTAAATAATGATGGTTACATCATATATAAGCATTAACTTTCAATGATTATATTTTTTGCTGTTTCGCATTTTAAAGAAGACAAACAAATTTGGTTAAATCCTATTTGTTTTGTGTTAATTTTGACTGTCAGATGTTCTGGTGGAACAAGAAAAATATGTGACCGAGAACTTTATGCCTATACACTGTAGTATTTATGAGACTGGGGTAGGCAGGGCTAGAACATCTACTGTAAGTGACCATAAAAATCGGCTCTTTGACAAAAAAGAGCCAGGGAATAGCACATCTTATGCAAAGAAGAAAGGTCTTAAGGTTTCAAGGAAGCACATGCAAACACCTTCTTTGACAAAAAGGAGGCACACATTCACACCTTTTGCAGTAGAAAGAACAAAACAGTGATTGATTACATCTCATTAAGAAGGACGACCACAGGAGAAGTAACAAACTGCAAGAGACAGTAGCTCTACAACAACTGCTACTTTTGCTTGATTTCAATGTGAAGAAGAGAAATGTCCGCGAGTCTACCTTGAAAAAGACTCGTGGTGGTGGGACGATGAAATACAAACAGAAGTCTAGAACAAGAAACAAGCTTCCAAGATTTGGCTCAGAAGAGGACCTAGATAACAACAAAAGCCTCAATGAGGCAACAAATGTAGAAGTAGCCAAGGCAAAGCAGATTAAAAATGAGGAGCTGTACTAAGATCTGAAAGACAATGGCTTAAAAAGATCTATAAATTGGCCAAGATATGACTGCATAAATAGGAAGAGATTGACCACCAAACTTTTGTGAAAGACAAGAAAGGAGAAATCCGGATGACGCGATCACCAAAATATGTTTCGCTTATTTTTTTAATTGTTGAACACCAGAAACCTTTGGAAGCAGTTGGAAGAAGTACCGAAAGTAGAATGGCCTATTAATAAAATCACAAAGGAAGAGGTGGAAATACAATTAAAAAAGATGAGTGACAACAAAGCTAGGGGACCAGATGATCTTCCAACTAAGTTGGTGAAATTTCTAAGGATCGCAGGAGTCAGTTGGTTGACTGCATGTCTGAGAAAAGAAATGCAAATAGATATACCAGAAGAGTAAAGAAAAAGTAAGAATTCCCTATCTATAAACAGAAGGTGTAATCACTAATCACATGACGTGAGTCGCAAAGGGATTAAGCTCCTAACCCACTCTCTGAAATTCTGGGTAAGAGTGATAGAGGAAAAATACAGGAGAACGTCAACATGAAAGATAACCATTATTGATTATAGAGTGGAAATTCAACAGTGGAGCACATGTCGTGTCTAAGACATTTTCAAGAGAAGAAGAGGGAGGTGAACCAGGGCCTCTGCATGGTCTTCGTAAACCTTAAAAAGACCGATGACACTGTCCCAAGAGAACTCATTTGTAATTGCCTAAGGACGAGAGGAGTCAAGGGAGCTTATATTGATATCACCAAGGGCATGCATCATGGACAGGCCATGTGTGTGGTTACTTGTTGATCTACATCAAGGTTCGACGTTGAGTCCACTCCTTGTCATCGTCACCATTGGCATCTTCACTGGGAAAATTGAAGAGCAAAAACCTCAGGCTTTGCTCTTTGCAGATGACTTACGTATCAGCAGCCAGGAAGGTAAAGCACTCCAGGAGAGACTGGAAACCTGATGAGACTGGAAAGCTCTAGAAGAGGCCGGGCTAAAAGTATGCAGAAAGAAGACAGAACACCTGTTTCCTGTTGCCATCTCAACAATAATTGAATTGAAAAAATGTAACCGGGAAACATTAGCACAAATACATAAAACGCAATCTTTTCAATAGCCTGGGTACTCTATCAGGGTGTGGAATTCAAAAAGGAGGTCGAAGTGAGAATGGGGAAGGCCTGGAGAGTAGGGAAATGGAGAGAATCGACTCCAGTAATTTGTAACAACAAAATCCTTACTGAATTAAAAGTAATGACCTACAAAGCTGTTATCAAAGCAACCTTACTGCACGGGAATGAAACGTGACCGCTCGCAAGTTGCCTAAAAGAAAAAAAATGTTACGGTACTGCATGAGCATCAGCCAGAAAAAACACCGAAGGAATAAAGACATCGGGAAAAAGGCATAGAAAGTTTTCGTCAGTACAGGAAAAATATGCAGGAGGAGACATCAAACTAGTTTTGGAGATGTAAGTAGTAGAAAGAGAGCAAAAGCAAGACTTAAGGTAAAATCGGGGGACACAGTCATAAGCGACCTAAGACAATCATCGATGACACTTTTGCAAGAAATAGCGTCAAATGACGAACTTTGGTCAATGAGATCACCGAGCAACCCTCTACCTGACCAAAAGACGCTGGAGAAGGATGAGAAAAAAAATCTAATGTGAGCGACAGAAGCAAAGAGTCCTTCATTCCTCTTTCCCCCTCCAAACATCTCTCCGTCTTCCCTTTTTCTGATGTTGACTACACCAATATATATATAGGAATAAGAGGTAAATGTAAAAATTTATTTATATGTATAAAAGTTTCTATTTAGCTTCAGCTTGTTTTAGAAACAAAGAAGTTTTTGATAACATAATAACAAATTTGAATAGACTTCCAAAAGATTACTTACTTTTCTTAATTTCAGCACTGTCTACTCTTTTCATCAGTGCTAATAGATTAATGGAGAATTATATATCTAAATAATATTTAAAGATTATATATCTATAATTATTATAGATGTTATATATCTAAATATTAATTGTATGTCTAAATAGTATTTAATAATTATATATCTATTCCTATATTATTTGGTAAGGAAGAAAAACAAGAAAAATGGTGATCACGTTTTTTCAAATATTAAAGGTATTAACTTTTCAGTCGATGCCAGAAAAGAATGAATTGCTCGCGTTATTTAAGGAAGATATTTATTCAGCTGGTGTGATTTCCCTTTACTTGAAGAAAAAGAGTAAATTAATTACATTCTAAATATTTAGAAAGTAATTATTTGGATCAGTACTTTTTATGACATTGGTTTTGTGAAAAAATAATATTTCGTTGTTTGGATATTTATGTGACTCTTAATTATCGAACAATAGCCATATCTCACATTTGAATTTCATACATTTTTAATTTCTGATTATATTTACTTTTTTCGCTGCTATATGATATAATTTAGACAGCTTTTAACCAACGAGGCATAATTTTAGGATATTTGAATGCTTATAAATCATTATTATTATTATTATTATTATTCACCCATACATATATCTTTTACGTTAATAATATTATGTAATATACATATATTTTATTTCTAACTTTTTGTAATTATAAATATTGAAAATGTTATTCATTGTCTTCTGTAAATAAAGATGAAATATTCCTCTAATAGGATAGTAATTGTAAATAATGTGAAATTGAAATTTTTTATGTAGATTACTATGCTTCACTAATTGAAATAAAATTACCTTGCGAAACAAATAAAAACAATTAACAGCCTTTTAGTCGTTACGATCTATTCAACCTATACTGTGTAACCCTACTTACAATATAAACTTTTTGAAATGATGGCTAAAAGACGAAAATCTGAAAACTTATAAAAGTACATAAATATATTTTAAAGCAAAAATTAAATTCAACATTACCATATAATTAAATTATATTTTAAAGGTTTTTACTATTCTCTAGCAGAAAAAGATTTATAGCCATCTGATTTACTGTAGCATTTAATATTCTCACTTCCCGCCTCAAATGATCCCGTTTCTCAGACAACCCAACACAAAAAATTCATTTTTGTAAATACATTTCTCTCCTTCCCCTATCACCTGTGTTTATTCATGGATATACAATACGGATTATCAATTAAGCTTACCTTCGTTTGGATCATCCTTGTCTTCATCGTCACTGTGATCGGATGCGTTAGGATCGTCAGTATCTTCCTGATCAACATCATCATAGACATACCCTTCCTCATCATTGTCTTGTGAATCGCTTTTTGCATTATTTTTCAGCTTCTTACCATTACCGTCGTCCTCATTATCAAAATTTTCTTCATCAACGTCATCGTATCCTGTATATGCTTCCTCTGTTTTATTTGAAGAAAATTCATTCCTCAAACCTGTTTTTTGCTTTGCTGTTTTTCCTTGCCCAGTTCTTTTAGAAATAACACTGTCAAATCGATTTGATGTATGCGTATTTTCCACATCCACAGAATAACCATGCCCTGATGTATGGGAATTGACATTTTGCGTTTTTCCAAAGTCATTGGAAGTGCCAAAAACAAATTGTTCATCTTCTTCTGGCTCTGAAGGTTCTCCATTACTTAAAATATCAATTAGAGTCTTTTTTTGACCAGGTACTTCTGTTGGTAATGGTGAGGATTTATTATCATTATAAAATACTCCACTTCGTTTAAAATAGATGCTTTGAGCTGATTTATTTTTTGTAGTTCTAGTGTCATTTGACGCCTTGCTATACGACCCTTTTACAGTTAAAAGAAATATATTCGCTAGTAGGAGAAGCTTTGAAATCATCCTAAAAAAGAAAGAGAAGTAGTTACAACATTTATCAATTATGAAAATCATATTGTATTCAGTATATATATATATATATCCATTTATATAAGAGTATATAGATATGTATATACGTATATCTCTTTGCATATATGCATATATTCATGCGGAAGCTCCTTCGTAAGTCAAGTAAATGACAAAGCATAAAAATCAGTTTGTAAGCAGGTAAGTTAAGAGAATTAAAGGAAAATACGATACATATATACATACACACACACGCGCATATATATACATATATATACCCATCCCTTCGATTTATTATTCACTTCAATCTCCACTCTTTTCATGGAGGTGGCACCTGATCAGTGCTGCTGGCCAGCCATGTCTGTGTGTCCATTTCAATTTTAAATGTCCGAAATGATTTACATGGCAATCGACTGATGGTCCGTGATATCTACTTTATTCTTAGTCATTATCATTATCTTAATCATTATTCTTAGTCATCTATCCTTTAACATTTTTCATCAGGCTTCACCATAGTTCTATCCTTCATACATTATTATTTTTCTTTCTCTCTGCGGATAGTTCATTCTTATGTTTTTTCGTTGTGTTGTCCTTTGTGTTGTGGTGTGGATTGTTCATGTATGGATTGTCCCATTATTGTATTTTATCAGCCAGTTCCATCTTTGGCTAAAGTTTTCAGAGTGTTTCACTCTAACACTATATACATATAAAAGTAAACTTTCATTTATCAACATAAGCCCTTTTGTATTTATATGTATAGATATCAATGGTCAATTATCAATTGTTATGATGAAATCAAGAGCTAGTTAAAAAACAATAAAACAGCAAGAAGCTAGACTGTTTCGTTCTGTTTTGTTCTTTTGTACACAGAAACATATACATATACATCAAAATATGGCCTGACATTTTAGTGTAGGAAACCCTAGCTTGTCCCAAGCTTTGACAAACAAAGAAGATTTGGCTTCAGGAAGGGCATCTGGCTAGTAAAACAATTCTCCGTCAGAATTCGCAAGAGTCCAATAGCTTTATATCAGAGACTGCTAGAACGTTCTCTGAGTTATGCGACGCGCAGTGGAACCACTTAACTCCGGACACTGCGAAAAGTAGACGAGAGGAGCGAGACAACATGTTAGAATTTCAACTTTGAATATAGGAACACGGGACACTTATTCGAAAGAGCAAGAATATTGTGGCAGTCATGACAGCCAGGTATCCAAAAGTGCCGTATATACCTCAAACCAACACGTATAGGGCTTGTTTCTACTGAATTTGAAAATCAAATAAGCAAGGCAGTTTTGGAATAGTATCATGCTACTATACTCAAAATAATTTTACTTCAGGGAAAACCCTTACTTCTTGTGCAAAGGATGTGTTGCCTGCCACAAATTTAATTATAGTTGCTTATGAGTTTTAGTGCCGGTGTGATGACAGTTACGTGGACCTTACTTCCTTAAAATTGATCGATAGAATGAAATAACACATACCTAGTAGTCATAGAAAAAAAATCCCTTTATGGATAGAGTTCAGCCACAAGACAATGTAAGGGCAAACACAATATCATTAATAAAAATTCAAGTATAGCACAACAACTACTGCTAAAGCGTAAGTGCAGTGAAAATTGCGAGCCAGGGCAGTTCAAAGTAAACCACAGAGATATATCTGCCTTTCATTTAGAAGCATTGGAGGCAATTCATACTCAATTCCTATCACCTATTTGTAGATAAAAAGATTTTGTGTATGGTCATCAATTATTTTAGTCAGCCAGTCACAAATTGCAGGGTTAAAACAATTCTTTTTATTATCATTGGTATTATAATTACTATAATTACTATTATTACTATTATTACTATTATTACTATTATTACTATTATTACTATTATTACTATTAT
>RDPX01000074.1:1167522-1179672 GCA_003991215.1 Morbakka virulenta
TTACAATCGGCTTTGAAACAAATATTGAAGTGAATTCGAAACGTAAATCAGAAAAATATGAATTTCTGCTAAGATTTCTAGGCAAAAATTATCAAAAAGTTATATTTGTCAATTTAAGCATTGGCGCCATAGGAGCAATCGGAAAGAGTACACATTCGGTAGCGAAGATGTTAGCGGAAATAAGTTACGATAAAAGCGAAATCTCATATATCATAAAGAAGATCATATGTGTGGTAATTCGAACCACATATTACATATTCTGTCAACGTAGTAAGACATGGGATCAGCCTCCCCTCCTTTATTGGTGACTACGTTACTCTGTGCGTCCCTGATACCATGCCTTGATAGTGAGTGGTATTTCTTAGGGTAATGATGTAATGTATACACGGCATACAATTGTATTAAGTGATAACATGGAAAAATATATGCTTGAAGTTTTAAAAAAAACCAACTATTATTACTATTATTACCATTATTACCATTATTACTATTATTACTATTATTACTATTATTACTATTATTACTATTATTACTATTATTACTATTATTACTATTATTACTATTATTACTATTATTACTATTATTTCTATTATTACTATCATTACTGTTATTACTATTATTACTATTATTACTATTATTACTATTATTACTATTATTACTATTATTACTATTATCATTATTGTGGTTGCTGTTATGTCACTCAGTATTACTTTTTAAAAGCCCAAGGAAAGTCGACATTTCTAATGTTCAACGTAAAATTCTTGCTGTTCCAAGAAACATACTTTTTTCCAATACGCCTGGTCTGATGTTTATAACAATTTTCTTTATACTTACTCTCACACTATTCGTAGGAGCTATGTCGATGAACACTGTCATGCCTTGCCTTGTATTGTTTCTTGGCAAGTCCACTACATTCCCCAGCGACGTGGAAAATGTTTTTACCTTTGACACCATAGAATCTACAAAGTGGTGAGTCATCTGTTTTTTCGATGTGGAGTTTTGAATACTTGATTCTTAATGCTTGTTCTTGGGTGGTAAAAATTAATGACACTTCCCCAGACTTTAGATCTGAATTTCTTACCCAATTCCAAGATTTAGTTTCACCTACATCATCATTTATCCCTCGAAAGAAATGGCCACACATTTTCTTCTTTCTCAACATATCGTTTAACTTTCCTATTTAAACTCATCTGGCTCTGTTCAAGATTCTGTTTCAAGAACTTTTGTATCTTTAATCAGTTGAAGTAGTAATTCTGGATTATAGCTAACAGAACAATCTTGGTAATTTTCTTCAGTTCGGATTGTTCCTTCACAGGTGATTAATTCTCTTCCAGTTTCTCTGCGAAGGACATAAATCCTTTATACATTGCTTTTTTGGTGCAATATTCCATGTATAGCCATAGGTTCTCGCATTTCTCAAGTTTAGAAAATATTGAAGAAATCCCATGTTCTTGCTGTACCACACAAAACATTTCCGATAATCAAATTGTGTTGAAAAAACAAATTCCATTAAACCTAAGTTAATATCCAATAACAATCAAACCAATCATAATATGAAGGAGATGCCAACAAAACCCACATATCAACTAGATTAAGGAAGACAGTAGCACCATTACAAACTCATTAAGGTCACATACAGCAGATTTAAGAAATAGTGACCATGTGTTAATCATCAGCTTACCAGGGTTTCTGGGTTTGAGTCTCGGCGACGCCCTGGAGTTACTACCCCATGGTGTTTTTTTCCTTAGAAGTAGAGGGCTACTGAGTTTACCATGTTTTCGAAAGTAGAATTGTTAAAGAGAAGCAACCAGTAAATAAGACATAATGAGAAATCAAATAACTTGTAACCATCTGTACTAAAATTGACTTGGAGCTTTGCTTAGACTGAATGAATTGCAACAGATAAAGAAATGCTCTCTATTTTGGCAACTATTTATGTAAGTCACCTTAGGAAAGAATTTGCAAAGCAGATTGAAATCTACAATGAAAAAGAGTTTCAATAAATTGATATCTTAAATTTTTCTTTGCTTTTTGAATTTTGTGAAAAAATCAAATATGTCCTGACTTTTCACTCTCCTTCTTTCCTCTTTGTTCTCTTTACAGGTACCTTTTATTTCTCCATCTTTCGGTTTCCTTTCCTCTATTTCTCTCTTATCTCTTTCTGTTTTTCTCTCTCTCCCCTGGATCCTTGCATTTGGATAGTATATTGTTTTCCCTCATTGTCCAATTGCCTCATCATTCCTATTTCTGTAGGCAGTAAGGCACAAGCGTAATTAATGAAAATCATTTCTTGGTATCGTTCGCAAGTATACAAAACGATATATAAGAAAAATCAGTACAACAATCAAGTTATCTTCTTAAAATAAAGAACTTACAATATAGACTGTATTGTGGTAAATAATAATAAAAATCTTTCTTAAGATTATTCGACTAATAAAAAAATATACCTGAGGGTTAAACTATACAAATACTACTTGCAATGTCTTATTAAAGTACATATTTTAGGAAATACATTATCATATCCTATAATATCTCTTACAATATGTCTGTCAATCAATAGACTAATTCATTATTATAATTTACGTTATAATTTATTATTATAAAATAATTACCTTTATCCAGTGTATTAAGAGGAAATCTCGGTAAAATTGCTTCCTATCTTTTAAAGTTTATACTACGGCCGGCCGACAAGACTATTCGGCTTTACGTCTTCTGCCGTAGTACCAAAGGATGGACTGTGTTTTCATAGTCTTCAAAAATACTCACCATCTGTTTATGTCAAACGACATGTTAGCATCAACATTTTATTCAAGCAGATCATCACTATCAGTACCATGCCAAGTTTTACTAAGATGTTCCTTACCCCATTTTTTTTTACTTAGATGTTTCCACGTTTATTTTTCCAAGAAGCCTGCGATCAAATTGATCAAATTCATTGGAATGTTCCCACTTTCGACTGAGATTCAGAGGAAGGGATATGAAACGTTAATAGAATTAATCTAAACTGTCTCAAGCTGCAGGCTTCACCAAACAGAATCATCTTGTCACGGAACAATCATTTTACATAAGACGGAATCTTTTGTATTTCTTAATGTTCAGTATTTGGTCCTATACAGTATAACGAAATAAATATCAAATATTCAAATGTCCACAGAGGAAAAGACGACCGTATGTTAATAAAGGGAAGAGCGACCTAAACTTTTTCGATGCCTCTCTTGCTCTGGTGACTGTACCCTTAAGCAGTCACCATAAAAGCTTATAATGGCACCCAACTAATAAAATAACTTGATTACTTCTCATTATTTTTTGGTGTAAAAATGTGCCAGCTTGAACTTCTATCGATGATACGAGCATTGTAGCGTTGTAGTTGATCCATTGCATCAACTACAACTGAAATCGGTAATTCCGACAAGTCTCTGAAGGTTCCCTCTGCATTTCCTTTATAATTAATTTTGACAACTATTACAGAATATGAATTTGAAATGCAGTTTTGTTTGAAAACCTTATATTACTCTTTCGTTTGTTTCTTCTTTGACAACACTTTTCACATTTACACTAACAAGAAGTATGAGAGACCTTCCTATAAAATGTCACTTGAATGTTGAATATAGTTATGATCAATATCTCAATACTAACAAAAATCAAAGCCTACTCAAGATTTAAAACCATTCCTCCATATCATCAATTCAGAAGATAAAGACTTAATGAAAACACAC
Organism: Morbakka virulenta; assembly: GCA_003991215.1. NCBI lineage: Eukaryota > Metazoa > Cnidaria > Cubozoa > Carybdeida > Carukiidae > Morbakka > Morbakka virulenta. The sequence continues at coordinate 1,171,239 of RDPX01000074.1, forward strand.
TTATTTTTACAAACTTTATTGATCTATGGCCATTAATGGTGTTCAAGTAATCACATCTTTATCCTTATCCATTTCGGATAAAAACTTCTTACCTCTTCGTTTATTATGCTACCGGATACTATCCATGCCAACTTACAATATCCTTTGCTTTGTCATACTAAAAATTAGATATCTTTTTCATTAATTGACCATATCTAAAATTCTTTTTCTTACAAAGTCTTTTTGACAAAAGAGCACACAGACAGTGCTAGATGATGCGTTAAATGTAAAATTCAAAGGTTTAGGCAAGTGATAAACAAACCTAGGACCATCAATAGCGTACCTGTTTGTTTAGCTCTTCGAAACTTTTAAGAAATATCAAACAGGCCAAAATTCACTTACAAATAAAAAAAGTCGCACCTGACTTTTCTTAATGTTCTTTTGATGTATCAAAGACCCAGAGGTTGTGTCTTTGAAAATTGATTCATTTCTAGAACAGCAAAAGGTATAGGATTGTTTTAACTCAGCTTGCTTTTCTTGCATATGACCATCATGATTTTAAGCTTAATAACAAATTATATCCTCTTAACTACCTGGTATATCTGTGAAGATCTCTTCTCGTTTTTTTAGCACTCATGTACAATAACTCTGTATCTATAAAGACGATTTCTGCCTTCTGTAGTGTGGAGAAATATGTTAGTATTCTTCATGTGATCTTCATATCAAATCGTTCCAATGCCGAATTCATTTCTGATCAGTGATTTTTGCATCATTGAAGTCCTGTTAAGCCACTAAGGCTCCAAACAAGCACTCTTTTAATGTATATATATAATATATATATATATATATGCGTGTGTGTCTTGTTTACTGTATCACAAATGAATTTAGAGCTTGTGGTAAATCCCCCAGTAGCAGTGTTCTATAATCCCGCCAATGTATGACAATTATAACAGCAACTACTGCATATAAGCTATCGTTATTTCTTTTAAGTGACTCTCTGTCTCTTAACTTTGTCAATAAATCCAAAAAATTGTCTTAATACCTTAACAAATATAACGTACTACTACCACGTACTAGTGACTATACAACTGCTTTCTCTACTCGAGGAAAGAGCTTCTGGTATCTCTAGCATCAGCAAAGTTATTACTTCTACTTTCACAGCTAGTATACTCCACTTCTAGTGCTACTAGTAGCTGCTAGTGCATGCAATAATAGCACTTCTAGCGACAAAACTAGTAGCGCTATTGGTTGCAATACTAAGCGTTTCTACATTTAGTACTACTGGTACATACTAGCAGTNATCTATAAAGACGATTTCTGCCTTCTGTAGTGTGGAGAAATATGTTAGTATTCTTCATGTGATCTTCATATCAAATCGTTCCAATGCCGAATTCATTTCTGATCAGTGATTTTTGCATCATTGAAGTCCTGTTAAGCCACTAAGGCTCCAAACAAGCACTCTTTTAATGTATATATATAATATATATATATATATATGCGTGTGTGTCTTGTTTACTGTATCACAAATGAATTTAGAGCTTGTGGTAAATCCCCCAGTAGCAGTGTTCTATAATCCCGCCAATGTATGACAATTATAACAGCAACTACTGCATATAAGCTATCGTTATTTCTTTTAAGTGACTCTCTGTCTCTTAACTTTGTCAATAAATCCAAAAAATTGTCTTAATACCTTAACAAATATAACGTACTACTACCACGTACTAGTGACTATACAACTGCTTTCTCTACTCGAGGAAAGAGCTTCTGGTATCTCTAGCATCAGCAAAGTTATTACTTCTACTTTCACAGCTAGTATACTCCACTTCTAGTGCTACTAGTAGCTGCTAGTGCATGCAATAATAGCACTTCTAGCGACAAAACTAGTAGCGCTATTGGTTGCAATACTAAGCGTTTCTACATTTAGTACTACTGGTACATACTAGCAGTAGCATTACAAGTGGTCCAAACATTGGCACTACCAGTGAACGATGCTACTGTTACTATTGCTTAAATAACTTGTAAATACTTCTATTTGTACCAGTGGCTCTGACTGCACGATTTTTTTATGATTTAAGAATCAGACAACCCATAATGTCACTAATTGGGTGGAACTGGAAAGCACTCACTGAACCAAAAGGTTCAACAATCTTGGAGTCCAAGGCAAAAAAACTACAATTATATAAAGGCGTATTGCAAATGGGGTGGGTAAAACAACTGCATGAAGTTGAAGCCTTTGAGAGAGCCCAGTCACACAAGATTCAACAAATTGAGCTGGGTTTGCAGCACTACTGAAATTACCTCTTGGGCTATTCTTCGGTATGTCTGTAGGTTACAACAACCAAATATGCGGCAACAATACTGGCACTACGTAGAACTATATTAGAGAAAATGCCAAAAATCATCATGTAATGTATTTTAGGCGCTAGAAAGAAATAGCTCTAATTTGAAGAAAAGAATTCTCACCAATCCAGTTCTCTCCAGATCCTTTGAGGTGATTTTGGAACGTTCTTCAACACTTGTTTTAGTGCCTGCCTTTCTTCTGCTTTTCATCGTCAGTACGCAATACATAGCTAGTTTTCCTTGCCTCTAATTGAAAAGGCGGAGGATGTGGTGACCTGCAAGGGTTAGTCATTGGGTTTTTATAGTGATATGGAATGGCTTAGCAATGTATCAGCTTACATCCTACATCTTAATTTTCATTATTTAATTATTTTTCAAAGCTATTTTCGGTAAATTGAATAATTCAGACAGTGTAGATTAAAAGTTTATTTTTTCTTCACTATCATGTATGAGGAAGTATCCCTAAGGGCCAATAAAGATCAATGAGAATCAATAAATGACAATAAGTATCAATAAGTATTAACAAGTATCCATAAATACTAATACTTATGAACACGTATCAATAAATATCAATAAGTATAAACAAGTACCAATAAATATAAAAAATATCTACAAGTATCAACAATAATCAATAAATATCAATAAGCATAAATAAGTATCAATAAATATCAGTAAGTATCAATAAGTATCAATAAATATCAGTAAGTATCAATAAGTAACCATAAGGATCAATAATCATCAATAACTATCAACAAGTATCAATAAATATCAATAAGCATCAATAAGTCAATAAATATCAATACGTATCCATAAGAATCAATCAATATATATATACGTATCAATAAATATCAATTAGTATAAAAAACTATCAATAAATACTAACAAGTACAAACAAGTGTCCATAAGTATCAACACGTATCAAGAGCTATCAAAAAGCATCAATAAATATCAATAAGCATAAATAAGTATCAATAAATGTCAGTACGTATCAATAAGTATCCATAAGTACAAATAAATATCAGTAAGTTTAAACAAGTATCAATAAATATCAATAAGTACAAACAAGTGTCTATAAATATCAATAAGTATAAAAAGTATTTATAAATACAAATAAGTGTAAACAAGTATTAAAAAATATCAAAAAACATCAATAGGTATCAGTAAGTATAAATAAATATCAATTAGTATCAACAACTATCAATAAATATCTGTAAGTATCAACACATATCAATAAATATCAATAATACTCAATAAGCATTAATAATATTAATAAATATAAATAGGCATCAATAAGTGTCAATAAATATCAGTAAGTATCAAATAGGAAGTACCAATAAATATAAAAAATATCAATAAGTATGAATAAGGATAAAAATTGTCAATAATTACCAATAAGTATCAATAAATAAAAGCATGCATCAATAAGTATCCATAAGGGTCAGTAATTATCAATAATTATCAGTAATTATCACTAATTATCACTAAATATCAGTAAGTATCAATAAGTTTCCAGGAGGATCAATAATTATCAATAATAAAAAGCAAGAATCAATAAATATCAGTAAGCATTGTTAAGGATTGATAAAGAAAAACAAACTCTGATATTGTGTTAGAGGTGACTTGCCAAGACAGGCAAAGCCACCTATTGTTTTACAGCTTGGAATGCTGGGATATTTTTGTGGAATAAAGACATGTGATGTGCAGACTGTTAGATCTTGTGTGCGGTGTTTGTTTTAATTATATAAATATTAAATATTGGTGCCGAGACCCGGGAAAACATGTTAAGGGACCTGTCAGTGTGAACCAGTCGGAGGACTGAAAGTCTCTGAAAAGGTCACGTGCAGAGTTACAAACATGGCTAACCAGAGCAGTGAACTTTCTAAATGATAGTTTGATGGAAAATGGTGACAAATTTGATGTGTCTAATGCGTTGAAGGATTTGGACAGAAGTATTGCTGCGTTTGAGGACATAAATCCAAATATGAAGTAACTTTGAGGATGAGGATATACTCAGACATGCAATTGAGTAGGCACCCCCCATATTGGACAAGACCCAGAATCTACGTGCCAAAGCCCTCAGATGGATGGATGGAACTGGTGGAGACGAGACAACGTCTACCCTTAATGCTAGCACAACAATGAAACTGCCCAAGTTGGAACTTCTAAAATTCAATGGCCAAGTGACTGAATGGTCAGACTGGTATGAAAACTTTAAAGCAACAGTTGAAAGTACTGAGTTGTCAGACGTTACCAAATTTTCGTATTTGAAAGTCCCCCTAGTTGGGGAGGCAGCAGGAGTGATAAAGGGTTCAACCCTAAGCAGCAGGAATTACAAGGAGGTCCTCAAACTACGTGATGGGAGGTTTGGCCGAAGAGAGATTATTTTATTTAGTCACATACAATCGTTAATGAATTTGGAAGGTCAGGGAAAAACTAGCCTTTGTAAATTACAAAATTTGTTAGACCAAGTGTATGTGCATGTTCGTAGTTAAGATGCATTGAGCATTGTGGGTAAAACCTATGGAATTTTCCTTACCCCCCTTATATTGTTCCGCGTACCTGTATATGTGAGAATGGAATGGGCTAGGGAAGGTGAGGAGAGAGAAGGTAATTTAGACTTTTTGTTGAGTTTTTTGAAAGGGGAAATTCAGCGCAGAGAAAGGGCTGAATGATTTAAGGTTGCATTACAAGTACCTGTCCCAACTGAAATGAGACCCAAAAGGGCTACACCGAGTGCCTCAGCGCTCCTCACCCACAGTCCTGTCAATGCGTGTGGTGTATGTAAAAAGTCTCACCCTACCATCACGTGTTGGGCTTTGAAGTAAACGAATCTTGAGGAAAGGGAGGGAGTGGTGAGAAAGTCGGGGTTGTGTTTCAGGTGCCTATCATCCAGTCACATGAAAAAGCAATGTAGGTCTGATATTAAGTGTCACAATTATGGGGGTCCACATTTCAAGTTACTTTGCAGTCACTTTGTGCCTAGAGATTTTGTTGATGCCTCTGGTACTGGAGAGGTATATGACGAGGGAGGTGTGTCTCGTAAAATGGGTCGTTGTCCTAGTACCCGCTTAGATATAGGTCAAGGTGACACAACTTGTGTGTCAAATGGTCATGTGACTACATCCATAGCTAATAGTAGTAGACAGGGTATAGCTGCAAGGAAAGTTGGTCAGGTGAAGAGTTTCCCACACACTGAGGTATATATGCAGGTGGCCAAGATACATGTCTCGGGACCTGCTTGTAGGGCCACTGTAAATGCCCTGTTTGATAGTGGATCGGATTCCACATAGATAACTCAAGACTTAACGATAAAGTTAGGACTTAGGCCCAAAACATCAGTTGGGCATAGATATTCTGTATTTGGTGGTGAAAGCTGCAATGTTTCTCCTAAAAAAGTGTCAGAATTTGATATATCTCAGATTCCTCGATTCTTCTCAAGGAATCGAGATATCTGAGATATGTAGACCGCTGTTGAGACCCAGTTCCTGAGCCTGTGATGAAAAAGTTGGCAGGGATTCCATTGACTCTCAGTGACAGTGGTGTTTTCCAGGTTGATATTCTGATTGGCCTTGATTTCTACTGGGAACTTATGTTGAATGATTTTGTTAGAGTGCCAGGCTATGAACAGTTGGTAGCACAGAATACACGTATGGACTATATCCTGAGTGGCCATGTGCTATCTCCAGGAATGATAAATCACAGGTTTTTACATCTCATCAGTTGTTTTATTTTAATGATGTGTCAGACACTGAAATGAAGCACTTCTGGGATTTGAAATCAATAGGTATCACAGATGTGAGTGACAAACCTGTAGATGACCCAGTGTTAGCTGCTTTCAACGGGTCTGTTGAGTTTGTTGAGGGCAGATATTGTGTTCGCTTGCCCTGGAGGGAGGGTATGAAGTTTCAGCTGTTGTCTAATGAAGGGATAGCTAGAACTTGATGGGTTAACTAGGAAGTTGAATAAAGACCCCCTCTTCGTGAAAGATATAACACTGTCCTTTGTGAAATGGAGGCAGCAGGTGTTATAGAGGAAGTGACCGAGAATTCTAAATCTGTTTGCCCTGTGTTTTACTTGCCACACCACTCTGTTGCAAAAGAATCAAGTGTGACCACAAAAATCAGACCGGTTTTTGCCGCATATGCAAAAGCAAAAAATGGTGGAGCTTAAATGATTGTTAATAAGCGGGTTCATCATTGATTCCAAATTTAATTGAAGTATTACTGAGATTTCGAAGGTGGCAAGTGGCCATCACTGCCGACATTACTAAGGCATTTCATTAAATTACTCTGAAGGATGAGGACAAAGATGTCCATAGATTTCTGTAGAGAGTAGATGGTAGAGACCGTATCATGAGTTTTAACAGAGTCACCTTTGGTGTGAAGTCAAATCCTTTCCTTTTGAATGCTACCATCAGTCATCATTGGAATTTATGTGAGCCCTCTAAGGTGGTGAGAGAGCTTCAGGAAAATCTTTATGTTGATGACTGGCTCTCTGGAGCTGATTTTACTCAAGAGGCCAGTGACATGTACAACGAAGCTGTGCATATCATGAATTAAGCCAATATGAAATTGGCAAAGTGGAACTCCAATAGTGTGTCTGTAATGGAGTTTGTGTCTAATAGTAGTGAAAATAGTGTGAAAGTATTAGGCACCCTGTTGATGCTTGAGTTAGACTGTTTCTCAATTGCTGGTTTAGAATTGCCTCCCGATTTGTTGATAACAAAAAGGTTAGCTTAAGTGTCATTGCCAGGATCTTTGATCCTGTTGGTTTTTTGATGTCTTTTACCATTGCAGCCAAGTGCCTATTTCAGAAATTATAGCAGTTCGTTGTGGGTTGGGGTGAGTGCATTCCATCAGATCTGTCCTCTCAATTTTTGAGGTGGTGGATGGATTTGAGGTGATAAAAACCTGGAAAATCCATCGGAGGTATGCAGATGCTGCTTGGTCTGCTATGAAGGGTGCTGAATTACTTGCATTTGGGTGCATCGGAGAAAGCATATGGGGCTGTTGTGTACATAAGAATTCCTCAGAGTGAAAATTCTTATGCCTGTTCAATTGTCATAGCAAAGGCTAAATAGCCCCATTGAAAAGAGTTATTTTGTCACGACTTGAAATGTTTTCTAGTCTTTTGGCTGCTCGCTTGTTAATATTGGTGAAGAAAACCCTTGATCTGCCTCCTGATACTGAGTACAAATGCTGGACAGACAGCATGGTACCACTGGGCTGGACCAAACGTGACCCCTACAAATGGAAAGAGTTTGTAGCCAACAGAGTCGTTACAATTCAGGATAAAACAGACCCTTCTAGATGGTCATATTGTCCCTCTGGTGACAACCCTGCTGACCTTTTGACCAGAGGTATTTCAGCGACTAGTCTAGTTGACTCTAGATTATGGTTGAAAGGCCCTGATTGGTTAGTAGATCAGTGGCCCATTTACTCAAGTAGTGAGATCAATCTCATAGTGACGGACCAGTTTGAGATTTTAGTTTTAATTACAGACACTAAGATGGAGAAAGTGTTTGATGTACAAAGATGGGGTACATTTACCAAGGCAATCTGAGTAGTTGCCTGGACCCTGAGGTTCATTAACAATGTTAAAAAATCTGGGTCAATGGTCATGTCTGAAGATCTTTTTTTTGAGGAACAGCTAAATGCAAAGTATTGTTTATTCAAACTTAGCCAAGTACAGGCTTTTCATGAGGAAATAGCTCAGTTGAAAAAGGGAATATTAATTTCTAAGCAATCTGCGCTGTTTAAATTGTCTCCTTATTTGGATGATAAAGGTTTGTTACGAGTCATGGGTCGACTCGATAACTCTGAGCTCCGTTATGAGGAAAAACACCCAATTATTCTGCCAAAGGACCACTGTGCCAAGCTGTTGGTGAGGTTTCAACATTTTCTCTTTAAGCTTGCTGGTGTTTCTACACTCTTGACCTCACCGAGACACAATTATTGGATTTGTGGTTTGAAACACCTCTGTAAAACGGTGATATTTCGGTGTATGGCATGCCAGCGCCAGATGGCAAAACTTGGAAATTGTGTTGCTGCCCCCCTGCCTGAAAGGAGAGTGACTAGATCCCCTCCTTTTACTGTTACAGGTGTGGATTATGCTG
>RDPX01000074.1:1188896-1202896 GCA_003991215.1 Morbakka virulenta
TCAACTACTTCAAGTGTTGACCCGTCACTAGTTCGAATTCGGGTTTCTATGGGTTGATTAAATGACATAACTTTTGTCTTTTTGGCGTTGGCCATAAGCCCTACACCCGCTGCTTCAGATTCTACTCTTTCTAGCATCTTTTGTGCCTGATCAATCTCCTCACTGATAAGGGCGATGTTATCAGCGAAGTCAAGGTCCGTAATAAACATTGGACCCACCCTTCGGCTTTGTCTTTTCTTTAGACGGAATTGAAGTTCTTCCTTCTTTCCATCTAGCGCTTTTCTCATTGCGTAGTCGAGGGCTATTATAATTAAATAAGGCGCTAATGTGTCGCCTTGTAGTACACCAGCCTGTATATCGAAAAGTTCAGTTTCTCCATCTGGTGACGTGACTTTAGCTGTTGTATCTGCATACATAATTTCCATGGCTCTAACAATTTGGGTTGGAATTCCGTAGGCTTTTAAGATTTTCATTAACTTTTCTCTGTGGATTGTGTCAAATGCCTTTTCGAAGTCGATAAATGTTATTATTGCTGGTAAGTTTTTGTCTTTGACACCTTCTATGATACGCCTTAGTTCTAATATTTGACTGCTCGTTGTTCTCCCAGGTCTGAATCCGTTTTGGTTGTTCCTTAGTAAAGGGTCGATTTCTGGCCGAATTCGATTTAGTATCATCCTGTTGTACGTTTTAGCGACTAAAGAAAAAAACTTATTCCCTGTAATTTTCTCTTTCAGAAAGATCACCAGATTTTGGTATTGGAATGATATTCATTACTGACCATTGTTTTGGTTTCTTGCCATATAAATTTGCGTCGTTACAAAAAGATAAGATATCCTGGTCGAGGTTACATCTTTTTATGATTTCAGGGGTTATACCATCTTCTCCACAGGCTTTGCCTTCTACAAGGACCTTTTTAGCTTTTTGAAATTCATTCATTGTAAATGGCCCAACTGATACATTCAATTCCTCCAATACTTTTTCTACGTTATTAACTTCTCCTTTTATTTTTGATAGATTGCCAAGCAGGTTTTGAAAGTATTTATACCAGTTGTTAACTCTTTCGTCTTTTGAGTCCCCTTGGATTTTACCCTTTCGACTTGATCTCCTGCCACTTATTTCATTTATCAGTTTCCATGTTTGTTTGGAGCTGTTATTTTTCTGTGAGGCTTTTACTTGATCAATTTTTGAAGCTAACTCTTCTTCCTCTACATTGCTGTATCCCTTGTATAGAGCATTTTTTTATGAACAGCTATCAATAAATATCAATAAGCATCAACAGGTATCAATAAATATCAATAAATATATCTGAGAATCAAAAAGTATCCATAAGGATCAATAATTGTCAGTAATTATCAACAAGTACCAAAACGTGGTAAGGATCAATAATTATCAATAATTATTAATAAGTATCAATGAGTATCAAACTAGATCAGTATCAATCAATAAGTATCAATAAATGGCAGTATGCAGCAATAAGTATTGAAAGTATGAATAAGCATAAATAAGTATAAATCAATATCAGTAAGTATCAATATGTATGCAGAAAGGCCAGCGATTATCAATAATTATCAATAACTATCAGTAGATATCATGCTTGCTTGCTTAATGCTATTTCTGCCGGTTCAGCAGTCTAGTTACATCCTGAGTCAGCAATCAGTCCTTTTTGATATGCATTCCACGATACCTTGTCTTTGGCCAAGTGTATTAGTCGGTTCAGGTGTTTGGGTGTGTGTAGGGTCCCGAGGCCAGCTCCTTTGATGTCTGCACGGATTGTTTCCAGTAGGTTTAGACAGTTTCTGCCACGCCTAGCTTGAAACCTTTTGCTTCCATCAATTGCAAACTACAGAGCTTGTAGTGCCGGTGTCTGTCTGTCCATATGGAGGATGTGACCTAGCATGGACCATCGTTGTCAGATTATCCTCTTGGAGACTGGCTCACATTTGCAGGTCTTGTATAATACCTTGTTGGAAATGAGGCTGTGCGGCCATCTATGTCCTGTGATGGTACGGAGGTGCTTGCGGTGGCATATATCCAGTTTCTTTACATTTTCTGACGTTGTTGCCCAGCTGCTACAGTTGTGTAGCATGATGGAGCTGCAGTATGCTTCGTACAATCGGAGTTTCTTTTGTTCTGGAATTTTTGACCGACTCCAGATCCTCCAATAGGATTGAAAAAGCGATGTTTCCTAAGGTGCAGCGAGATTTGATGTCTTCGTTGCTGCAGAGTAGAGGGCCTAGGGTCTTGTTTTTCCTCCATTGTTTGTGTCTTCGACAGGCTTGGCCATCTTCATCCTTTTCTGACTTCTCAGCAAGGTGGACGTGAGTGTGTTCGGTTTTGGGCTCGTTCATGAATAGGTTGTGCTACTTTAGGGTGGTTTTGCAGACATCTTGTATTCTGTTCAGTGGAGCTCTTTCTTCATCAAGGAAATCAACATCTTCACCGTATTCCATCTCTAGTGGAATGCCTGTGTCTGAGATGGGTGGATTGGATCCTGTAGAGAGAGTACGCACTGACTGCAATGCTGTGACTAGGTAGCAGGTGAAGAGTACTGGATAGAGATTATCGCCTTAGGGTAAACCGATGGATGTATTAAATTCAGCTGATGTTTCAGACTTAATCTAATCGAGCATGCGTACTAGTCGTAGTTCACCTTCGTTGCAATTTGCCTTGGCGAGAGAGTTTAGGATTTGTTGTCGTTTGATGGTGTCCAAAGCTTTTGCCATATCAATTCCCACCTTGTGGAAATCCTATTTTCATGTCAGCACGATAGAAACCAGCATGCGTTGAGCCCATACAATGTATCCACAACTTCTTCCTCTTTTGAAGCCACCTTGACATTGGCCTGTGTAGCTGTCAATCTTGTCCCTGATACTGTACAATGTGATGGTAGAGATAATCTCGTTGATGCTGTTCAACAGCACAAAAGGGCGTGGGTTTGCTGGTGGTCCTGGTAACTTTCTTGCTATGGGCAGGGGAATCAAGGTCCCTTCTTCTAGGCTTTCAATGAGTGTGTGTTGTTTGAGGGATTGGTTGATGATCTTCGCAATATGCCTCAAGATAATCGCCTTGGCTTCTCTAAAGAGCTCACAGTTGATGTTATCAGGCACAGTTGCTCGTCCATTCTTCAGGGCTGATATGGCGTTTTTAGTTTGCTCCTCTGTGATGAGTTTAAAGAGAGGTCTTGGGTCCCCTAAGAATGGTTTAAGTGGGTCATCTTGTTGGTCGGTGAATTGCTTTTGGAATCATATTCCTATAGCATCGGCTTTTCCCTTTTCTGATCCAATGAAGTTGCTTTCTGCATCATGAACATTTATAGCAGGCCTGGACTTGGATAATTTTAGCTTTTTGGCTGCATTGAACATTTTTCGGCAGTCATCTGTGGCTGTGATTTCGTCTGCTATGTTGTCAGCTTGGTTTATAGCAATAGTCTTGAGCCTGCTGCTAATGGCTTTCAGGATCTTGTTACGTTTCTTTCTCAACAATGTCCGATTTTCTCTTTGGCCTTGCTGGTAGATACATAATCGCAGAGAATTCTGTTGTTTGGATAGTTGTAGGACTGTAGGGTCGCTGGTTTGTTGGCGCCTGTTGTTAATGGGCTTAATTTCCTCAACTGTGGTCCGTGCAGTCTCAGCCATGCAGTTTAGGATGCCAGAGAGGGTTGTATTGGGATCATTTGTGTCTTATAGTTTTGTTATCTTTGTTCAGGTATATTCTGTATGATTCTCTGGTGGGCACGTCGGTTATTAGCTGTTCAATGTTGATCCGTCTTTGGCCTGTTTGTTTCTTTCTTTTTTTATACACTAGATGAATTTCCTTCATGTGTAGCTTGGCGATGACAAGTTTGTGGGCAGAGTTGAGGTTGGCGCCGCCGAACGAGCGCGAGTCGTTAAGGAGATGAGCTGTTTTCTGGTTGCAGAGAATGTAGTCGATCTGATTGAAAACAAGTCTAGCCTTTTTGCCGTGTTTGATATCCTTGATGTGTCCTGTCCAGGTTGTTCGATGTCAGCATGGGTGTTCAAATGCTGTGTTACTTGCGAAGAGACCCTTGGTGGTTAGGAAGTCCATGAGAGCTTCACTGTTGTGATTTCGGATGCCTTTGTTATACGATCCCATTTTTCTGCACGTCCATTTCTAATGTCTTCTGTGGACAGTTTTTCTAGCTTGGAGTTGAGATCTCCACACATAAATGTGAACCATCTACTTGGTCTTTTAATAGTAGATGTTAGTTCTGTGTAGAAGCTGTCTAGCAGAGATGGCTCTTCTTGGGATTTCTCTGATGTGGGTCCATAGGCATTGACGATTCGAATATTCAAGTTATCTCCGTTACAGGTGTTGATACTTAGGTCGTCGATGGTAGCGACTCTGTCACTCATGTGTTGAAAGCAGATGATATTTTCAGACAGCCTTGGTCCAATGACAAATCCGAGTCTGTGGTGAACTGTTTGATTTTGTCAACAAATATCAATAAGCGTAAATAGGTATGAATTAATACCAGTAAGTATCAATAAGTATCCGTAAGGGTCAATAATTATTAATAGATATCAATAAATATGAATAACTATCGATAATTATCAATACGTATCCATTGGCATAAATGAGTATAAACAAGTATCAATAAATATATACAAATATCAATACGTTTCTGTCAATAATAATCAATGAGTATTAATGAGGGTCAATTAGTAATTAAAGGTATCAGCAAAGATTTATCAGTATGAACAAGAATCTATAGATATCAAAAACCATTAATACATATTAATAAATATCAATAAATATGAATAAGCATCAATAAGTAACAATAAATATCAGTAAGCATTAACAAGTATCAAGAAATATTAGTAAGTATCAATAAGTATCCATAAGGATCAATAATTATCAATAAATATCAATAAAAATCAATAAGTAAAAATAAATATCAGTAAGTATCAAGAAGTATAAATAAGCACCATTTGTTATCAATAATTATCAATAAGTGTCAAAAAATATCAGTAAGCACCAATAAGGATCAATAATTATCAATAATTATCAATAATTATCAATAATTATCAACAAGAATAAATATCATTAAGCATCGATAAGTGTCACTAAATATCCGAAAGTATCATTTACGATTCACGAGGATCAATAATTATCAATAATTATCAATAAGTATCAATAAATATCAGAGAGTGTCAATAAGTTTTAATAAATATCGGTAAGTATCAATAAGCATCAATAAGTATGAATAGATATCATTAAGTATCAATAAGTATCCAAAAGGATCAATAGTTATCAATAAACATCAGTAAATGTCAATAAGTAACCATAAGGATCAATAAATATCAATAATTATCAATTAGTATAATAGATATCAATAAAATGAATTTGATTTCCATGACATAATGAGTATTTTGAATATATTTCAATGTATTAATATCATCATTAGCAAAATATTTTTAATAATATTATTTATTCCTACGAATAAAAAGAAAACAATCATGTATAAGCAATATCAATTCAGAAAATACAGTTTATAGATTGCGACCAATAAAATTGATTACAACATTATTGTAAGCTTTCGGCTTTTGAACTCTTCCTTAACGTTGATCTTAGGACGTATGAGTTCTTGCCAAATAGCTTCCAAAGTTAAACCATATTGTTCGCTCCTGGTGGTTGCAGCCAAAATTTCCATATCTTTCACCGTAAACTCTTTCAACGCTCCACACGATCTGAGGTGTTTACCGACTGGTTGTGATGGTTTCTTGTGATGGAGAAGACGAGTATACATGTGGNTTGGCAAGAACTCATACGTCCTAAGATCAACGTTAAGGAAGAGTTCAAAAGCCGAAAGCTTACAATAATGTTGTAATCAATTTTATTGGTCGCAATCTATAAACTGTATTTTCTGAATTGATATTGCTTATACATGATTGTTTTCTTTTTATTCGTAGGAATAAATAATATTATTAAAAATATTTTGCTGCTGATGATGTTAATACATTGAAATGTATTCAAAATACTCATTATGTCATGGAAATCAAATTCATTTTACTGTTGACAGTAATGTTACTTCCGTTTCGCCTGCTGGCAATTGAATGATATCAATAAACATCAGTAAGTATTAATAAGTGTCAAAAAACGTCAATAAGTATTAAAAAGTATCAATAAATATCTATAATTGTCAACAAGTAAATTAATTATAATTATAATTAATATTTATAAAATCAATACGTATCAATTAATATCAATAAGTATTAAGAGGTATCAATAAATATTAATGTTATCTTTTTAAAAGGTTGGTTTTGAAACCTAATGAGGGCATTAACTTTTTTGCATTTATTGCATTATACCCGAGTGAATAAAATTGATTTAAATAGGCCAAAATGCAATTATTTTTCCGTTTTCATTACTTAGCTTTTTACAGACATGTATCACGAGGTCTCTTACAAGTGCCATTAGTAGAAGGTATTATTCAATTTCTGAAACTCCTTGATTTTTGTATGTATTCATTCGGTGCAGCATTTTAAATTTAGCCCTTTACTTTAACTGGATAAAGTCATCATGTATCCCAATCCTAATCTCAGAATTTGTTAGCTACCGTAAAAGTATTCTTTGAAAATGACTCTAGGGTTTGCAAATATGTTTCTTTTAATTTGCTGTGTTAGCATTTGGAGAGTAGGTGTCGCTCAAATTATACTGACTTAACTTTTTATCTAAAATGTGCAAAGAATAATAGACGATGGAATAGCGTTGGTGATAAATGATAGAGAAAGATAAGGTTAAAGGTAATGATTATTTAAATATTGTAAATCCTCCAATGAACGCAAAGAGTTTATTGAATTTTTTCACTTTTGAGAGGGGCTTTTATTAAAAGGAGGTGTTCATTAGAGGGAGGCGTTCATTAGAGGGAGGTGTTCAAAAGAAGGTGTTTATTTCAAAAATTAAAAAATCTCTTTCATCAAGTTAAACACAAGTACTGTAATCAAATAACAGATACAAAATCATCCTCGTCTTCATCTTCGTCGAGAACATTAAACGGCTAATTCGCATCTTCAATATCCGAATCTGCCGGCTCCATAACGAATCGGTTGACATCTAGCTCCTTGACATGGAGCAACAAAGTTTGATCTCTTAAAAGGGCTCCTCAAGTGAAGCACGGTTGATTTTCCTTAAAACAATGGGTCTTGCTGTCTTCACTGCCATCTGTCTTCAAATGAACTCCGCATCCTTGGAATGACTCGATGATAAGATCCTTCTTTATCATTTGCCACGCTTGTAAAATCCATTGAACAACAATGCTCCTCGGTGCTGGCTTCATGTTCCCTGGTTCGGTATACTGGTGTACGCTATTTACTAACCACTCGTCATACATCTCTGCAATATACCCTTTAAAGAGTTTGTTCCAATATACATCAGGGGCCTGAGTGTATTTTTTGAAGCCACCTGGAACCAATGCACTTTCGACTTTCATTCCTTCTGTTAGATGATTTTCAAAGGTATACCATACAAGACGAAAAGAAAACAACTTAACAACCTCTTTACACCACTGTATTCTAAGTTTTTCGTTCATCCAAACATTTGATGATGATGTTACAACGCATTTGGATCCGAACTCCTTATTCAATGCAGGAGACTCTCGTTTAGCACCAGCAAAAATGATGAATAGCTTCAGCTTGGAGCCGTCTGCTTTTGCTGTAAGGCAAACACTAACCCAAACCTTCTCATGAGCAGTGGTTTTGAGGATAATTTCCTTTTGACCGGTTTTGTTAATGGTTATACTGCTTACCATGTCCGCCCAAACGGGTGTTTCCTCCATCGCGACGATATTTGGTGGATTGAAATCATCTTTGATTCTACGTCGACGGAGATGAATCACAAATGCTACCAACTTATTTATCAGTTGTGACGGGTCTTTTTGAGCAGTTGTTGTTCACCGTCTGTAAAATGAAAAAAAAGAAAAGATAAATGTTATTTTACTGTCCTATCTAAATTAGATATTCACTGCATAGAGTTTGAACCAAAATGATTGAAATATATATGACCGACAGATATCCAAACATGTTTAGTCAAAAAAATGTCTTTCAAAAAAAAATTACAGTTATTCATTTTTTGTGGAATGTTTTAGCCTATTTATACATTTGGGTGACAACAACCAAGATAAAGAGTTAATGGAAGAGGAAAAGAAAAATTACCTGCAGGAAAGATGATTTCTTTTCATAAATTTCTGCAACCATCCACGACTTGCAGCAAAGGAATTCTTCAATGCTTCATTTTCACAGCACAACTCGTCAAATCTCGAGTTTGCCTTGAACATTATCAGCTTTCGAGAAACACACAGCATATTATTACGTCTTTCGAAAATCCACGAAAATAACTCCTCCTCCAGCTGTTGATCGGTTAAATTTCTATTACCACCATCAAGCTTTTGGCGTTTGTCCTTCGTAGCAAAAATCTTATCTTTGTTCTGACGCCATTCTCGCACTCTTTTTACCTCAATGCTGAATTTCGATGCTGCACTCCTATTTAAATTTTTTTCTGACTTCCATTTTTCACCTTTACGTAATGTCACTTGAAAGGAGGATGCAAGCTTATCCATCTTTCTCATTTGTAAGAGAAGAAGGAACGCACAGTGGATGAAAACATGAAATCTACAATTCGAATGTTTTGCCATATGATTCGAATCTTTTGTTGATTTATTTTGTACAGTACTGAATGTTTTGAGATGCCAGGCATGAAATGTTTTTAAAGTATGGCTAGAATTGAGACTTTTGGTTAATATCAGCTTCTCCACAGAATTAAATTTTGGAGCATCATTCGCGGACTCCACGTTTACAAAACGAACTGCGCTTCTGTAATCAATGAAAGTCTTTTCGCTAAACCAGACAACAGAGCGGAGGCTTTGGAATATGATAAATTTTCGATTGGAAAAACGGTGAAAGTGATCTGGTTGGACATGCTACACTGGAACTGTCAAGTCTTCTTTATCACTTTCTGAACTCCGGTCTAAAGAACTTTATACGTGTTACTGTTACGGAAAACGAAAGCGTAAAATTGGATTAGTTGTTCCGGCAAAATATGAATGTTATACAAATGAAAAACGGACCTCCTCGGTTTTAGACGAAGAAATAAAGAAGCGGAAGACTAAATGCAAAACTTTAAAAAATTTATCATCAAAAGAAACATATTTATTGAAAGTTTCCTTTTTGAAGAATAAATAAAAGTCATATACAAACAAACACTTTTCCTTGCTCCATAGATATGGAAAGCGATTCTAATACCCCCCTTTGTGAAGGGGCGTTTATTTGAGGGAGGGCTTTATTTCATATATTCGACTTTTAGAGGGGCGTTTATTGGAGGGAGGCGTTTAAAAGAAGAGAGCGTTCATTGGAGGATTTACAGTATCTCTCCTATCGTAATGTAGTGCAAATTGCTTCATATTTTCTTTTTATTAAACTATGTCCTATATAACTTCAAAAAACATGTTATATCTACAATGTAACCGTACATTTTTGGCCTGCTAATAAAACGAGCTTAATGGAAATTGTCTTTAAAACACCATCAACTAAGCCTAAACTCTCCAATGGACATATCTATATGATATCTATAATTCCGATCTGATTAGGCGATCTACAATAGTTGTAGTGTATTCACATAAATGGAATAATGTTGCATATCTACTGCAGAAATGAATGGTACTAAATATTTAAGTTAGGAGTCCACCTTAGTTGTTTTCAATAAGCCTGATTAAAGCCAAAGTAAAGTATAGGGAAAGAGGATGGCGAGTGCTAAGACGAGAGATACATGATGTAGCCGTACGGCCAGAGCCTTAAAATTATTTGTGATTTGTGATTCTATTGACTGCCTTCTGCCACCTAAACACTGTTATCGTAATTAGTACTTTTATTGACAAAGGTGAAAGGCAGTATGAAGAAGAGGTTACCAAAAACATATAAATAATAACTTGGGTGTGCACCGCTGGTATACCATAAACAAGTATACCAAAAGTAAATGTTTATTGCTTGATTATATTTAGTGACATGGAAATTGAAATTGAAATAACACAGTGGGTTGTACAGGATGTAATGATGAGAGGTCACTGAAAAACCACTCGCTTACATGTTAAATATATTTGTAGTGTTGAAGCTTAGTAAAGTCAAGAGATTCCCATGCAAGAGGTTTACGTTTTGAACCCAGGTCATGTCCCTGGAATTACTGCGCTTAATTTGTGTCACCGTTATAAGTGGCATACTGCTGAGTTTGTACATATTTTTGGAAATAGAACTGGGAGAGGAAAAAAACCTATAAATTAAAAAAATTGAAGGTACAAAGGAAAACAAAAAAAATACGAAAAGTAATCATCTGCACCAAAGTTGCTTCAACCATCAAGCATTCCTTGGGGTCAAAGACCTGAAACATATACACACACATACACACACACACATATATATATATGATTAATGTTATATATATATATGTTATGTATATGTATACGTACATGTATACGTATATGTATACGTATATGTATATGTATATACTTACTTAGCCATTGTAATATGATAGATAATTACCCTAGGGACATAGCCTAATTATGTCTAACTTGTAAACTTTTTTGACCGTGTTCTAGTTCTCCGTATTGCCTGATGATTGTCATAGTAAAAAATGAAACTTGAAGTTGCAATTCATGTGTAATATTTAACTTGTATCATTCATTTAATTTGGCTCTACATTTCTGGTATTGCGCACTCTATGGTATCACTGATACATTACATATGTTACATACAAATAAAGGGAGATTTATTTAAATGCATCTTAGGAAGATGTGTTTTTTGACCTTAGGAGACTGCTGTATCTGCAATAATACGTTGCATACAATGATAGAAAAGGCAATGTTGCTATTACACCAATGTTTACATTACCTGTCTGCAGAAAAGAATATTCGAATAGAAAATATTTATTTTTTACACAAATGCAATTATTTTAACTGAGAGAAATACAATTTATCACTAACCTTGAAAAGGAGTGAAACTAATAAGAACTACAGCATTCATGCTGAGCACACAGAAGTCGCCACGTTTAAGCCATAGTCCTTACAAGGACTGTATGTCTAGAATTGCATAGCATATGTTACACTTGTATAGAGTGAGTCACAAAAGCACCTTTCGCCATCTTTCTCACCTGCTGTAACAAGGTATGCGTTTACAGGTGACTTGCAGGAGGCCAGTGTTTAGTGACAGAAAGAAAGGTGTAAACTTGGAAGACTGACACAGAGGTTTGATCCTGACGAAACTCACACTGATGGACAGCATGCAAACCACTGCGCCACTGGCGACACAAAGCAACTGCACAGCGTCAAATTGCCTGGACAAAACTAAGGTAACCACGGTTAAAAGGATAATTACTGTAAACGCTGTGGTGCAGTCTTCAATGTCCTGATTAAGATCAACTGGGACGGCAAGGCGTATTCCGTCCTCAGGTGCTACAAAGAATAAAAGATGCCCTATGACAGAATATACATATAATAAGTATATTTCACTTTGTATAATACATATAAGTAATTTGACTGATTAGAAATTAAAAAAATTCCAATCGGTTGTAATTTATTGTTACTTTATCAGGCAAATTATAATGCCAAAAAACAATAATTGATTTGTTATTGTCGTTTTTGAAAGCTATTATCATCATTACTTTTACTATCAGAACACTAACAATATTACCAGAATCATTTTGGCTAATCCGTTACATGGTAATGTATCGATATTACTTCTTCAGATTTATATATATATATATATAAGCCCCCATGGCATAGAAATTTTAAGAAGCTTCATAAACACTCAGGAATAAACTTTGACTTGTTAACTTTCTTCTTTGTCAGTCATACCCAACCCTGTTATTGGAGAAAAGCAACTACAAACTGATCCTCAGTCAGTTATCACCTCCTATTTTGACGGATTTGGTATTTACAACGGCTTTATATCCATCCTGTTGGCTTTCCACTTGCAAAGAGTCTTTCTGCGATTGTAGCTTCTTTCTCAATCTACAAAGCTTTAACTCTCTTGGCTTTATTTATGTAACTTTTTCTGGTGACGTGAAGGCTGACCCTNTAAAATAATTTTGAAACTACCCGCTCCATGTATACATACACACACACACACACACATATATATATATATATATATATATATATATAAAGCTTTCGATTCGGTTATCCGTATTAAAGTGCTCAATACATAAATGCAGAGCGTAATATAAGATATGATAAGTTGGAAAGAATCAAAAAACTACACAAGCCATTTCGACAAGCCTGTTTCACGAAACAGGCTTGTCGAAATGGCTTGTGTAGTTTTTTGATTCTTTCCAACTTATCATATCTTATATATATATATATATATATAAGCCCCCATGGCATAGAAATTTTAAGAAGCTTCATAAACACTCAGGAATAAACTTTGACTTGTTAACTTTCTTCTTTGTCAGTCATACCCAACCCTGTTATTGGAGAAAAGCAACTACAAACTGATCCTCAGTCAGTTATCACCTCCTATTTTGACGGATTTGGTATTTACAACGGCTTTATATCCATCCTGTTGGCTTTCCACTTGCAAAGAGTCTTTCTGCGATTGTAGCTTCTTTCTCAATCTACCAAGCTTTAACTCTCTTGGCTTTATTTATGTAACTTCTTCTGGTGACGTGAAGGCTGACCCTTTTGAAATAAGAAGTGATTTTTCCCACGTGGTCTTCGTTTCTCCATACCTCATATTCTGCTAAGTGATCTCTCCCTTTACTTGGACTTGAAGAAAGTCCAGCCCACCGCGAAAAGCTATTTTCTAATATGGCGTCACTCCAACTTCAATGAATTAACTTAGTGATCATCAATGTTGTCTCATAACTACGTAGAAGAGATTTTTTGGAAACATGTTAAATTAAAGAGGTAGAAAAACAACAAAGAATTTCCAGCTATCAGTTTTACATCTAATCTTCCATTATAACACTGAAAGCGCTAAAAATAATTACAATTGTTTACGAAACATCTTTAGTACAACAAAAGGGGACAATAAATTGTACAATTACAGTAATATAAAGATTTAAGAATAAGTAATCTTTTCCAGTTTGTTTTTCTATTGAACTTATTTCTTCATCTTAATTGGAAATTACAATTATTGAAGTTTCTTACTTAAGAGAATTCGTCACTGAAAATCCATTCAATTATTTCTTTTGTTTTTCTTCTCTTTAATCTCATGAAATATAAACATTGTGAAAAGGCTGATTTTATTAACAGTTACACACTTAATCGCGGGATTTTTCAGCCCTTTGGATTTCCGGAGGATATTTACCCCCTACCGTTGATTTTTTTTTGTCAGTGAAGATACTTCTTAATTTCATAAGACAATGAATTGGATAGGCGTAGCCTCTTTAAACCCAAAGCCTGTTAGATATTTAACTATGCATTTATTTAAAAAATATATGACACCCATCTTTGTAAGCATCAGTAAATAAGTTGATAAAATGATATTGCACAATAATCTACCTAAATATCAACCACAGTTTGACTATTTATTAAGAGCTACTGCAAATTGAAAATGCAGTGAAAATATCGAAAATATAGACTCTGGAAATTTTAGTATGGCTGGTGTTGCCTTCCATTCAAAAGCAGGAAAAAATTGTGACGGTTCGTATTACACTTTAGTACCTATACAATTGTCTATCCCCTTATTCAAAGGAAAACGTGAAAAGTTTGCAGTCAGATTGGTAAATTTCTATATCAAAAGGAACATATGACGTCATAAAGTCAGATTGGTAAATTTCTATATCAAAAGGAACATATGACGTCATAAAGTCAGATTGGTAAATTTCTATATCAAAAGGAACATATGACGTCATAAGTTAGATTAGTAAATTTCTATATCAAAAGGAACATATGACGTCATAAAGTCAGATTGGTAAATTTCTATATCAAAAGGAACATATGACGTCATTAAGTCAGATTGGTAAATTTCTATATCAAAAGGAACATATGACGTCAT
>RDPX01000074.1:1202992-1222218 GCA_003991215.1 Morbakka virulenta
AAGTCAGATTGTAAATTTCTATATCAAAAGGAACATATGACGTCATTAAGTCAGATTGGTAAATTTCTATATCAAAAGGAACATATGACGTCATAAGTTAGATTAGTAAATTTCTATATCAAAAGGAACATATGACGTCATAAAGTCAGATTGGTAAATTTCTATATCAAAAGGAACATATGACGTCATAAGTTAGATTGGTAAATTTCTATATCAAAAGGAACATATGACGTCATAAGTTAGATTAGTAAATTTCTATATCAAAAGGAACATATGACGTCATAAGTTAGATTGGTAAATTTCTATATCAAAAGGAACATATGACGTCATAAAAAGCGAAATGTGATTTAGACCAAAACTCACAATTGACGTAAAAGGTAATGACCCTTTATTCGTCGATGTTCGATGGTTGATATCAAATATTTATAGTTGTTTCTATGGTTGGTGTAAATTTTGTATGTTAATTTTGTACATTAATATCGCAATTAAAACCAAATTTATCTGTGATTTTAGTTAATTGTGTTTCGACCATACCGAAACATCTCTTAAAGAAAAGCAAACTCTCGGACATTTTTGAGGGAGAAAACATAGGTAGTTGGAGCCAAGTCTGCATTCCACAATGGAGCAAAGGACTTTTTTCACACCCAACTTTGATTGCCTTCACCAAGTGAAAATTGTTTTTGATGTATAGTTCAATCATTTCACATAGCAGGCTGTTTGCACCCATCCTCTCGTTTTTCTTAATGAGAATGTAATAGGATGCACAGATAGATTCACACATAGGCAATATTCTAACTAATTAAGAATGTGGTTTAATAGTCGAGAGCACAGGACAAAAAAAAAGATGAAAAACCAATCACTTCGCTAACCACTTAACATATCCTTTACTTTATTTCGTTATATTGTAGCAAAGGGGAAAAACTGAACTTTTTATTCGTTACTTGATTAAAGTCTCTTTGTTTCTAGCAAGCTGTTCTATGCTCTCAACTACCTAAAGGCTAAGAAAGTTTGTTGACAAAAATCATCGTCATCATCATTATTACCATCGTCATTTTCGTCATCATTATCACCATCACTCTTACCTTTTATCGATTAGAGCATGAGGAAGGGAAGGCAAAGATAGCAACCCTTGAAATATTTTCTGTCTTTAAAACTAAGGACTAGAAAATATATGTATTTCTTATTTAAATGCAGTGTTTTCTTGCGGGATGTCACCTGCGAGTTCCTAGCGAAATCCCTATGAATAACGGTACATTACTAACGAGATAAAATTTTGAATTAGTAACAAGATTTACGACAAAAACAGCGGTTCCTCCTTATTTTGCTACCAAAACAGAAACCCTTGTACAAACCCACTTTTTTAAACACAAAAACATTAGAATATAAACGTCAGGAAGGACCACCTAAAGTAATATTTCTGGTTGTCAACAACAATCCATAGCCACGCTTACTGTATATAATTAGTAATCAGTGAAACACTTCTAGAAATTATAATCTAATTGATTTTTTGCTATATATATTTTTTAATAACAAAGTAGTAGAATAATGCAGTGTTATTACACATGACACATTCAGGAAAGATCTCAAAATGAAATGATAGAAGAGTATAAGGATATTGAATTTATAGACTTTGCAGCCACACCTGCAGCAATGGCTTCTGAAGTACCAAGTAATAGGTTTCCAAACCAAACAAAACCCAATACCATCTAAAGTAACAGGTAATTTCTTTCAAATCAGTTATGTTTAAAACATTAAAAATGCTGAAGTACTTACCCTAATTTTGCTATATTAAACAGAAATCTTATCATATATTTAAAACGTCTAAATCAAGTACAGTTTAGAAAGTGTTACATGCTATGCATGCTTTACATATTCTTAATAATTTAGAAATCAAAGCTCCAATTACTCAACGTTTTGGCAAAGACAGGTTATTATCTGGTCTGTACTTTTTCACTAAACAAATTTTTAAAGGCTTGTTCTAACATAAAGACAGACATTTTATTACATAGTATTGGCATTTTAAAAGTGTGCCTATTACAGTAAGGCAAATGGTTTAAATAACAGTTATTCCTGCTTGACTAAAACCTTGACAATTAAGCGGAACATTTTAATAAAATATACTCATCATTTGAAAGTGAAAGGAACACTACGCAGAATGGCTGCACGGATTAGTGCCAAAATATAGGATGCATGATTTTGATAAAAGCAGACTTCATCTCCAATTAGATAAAAGGTTACGATGAAATGTGTTTCAACAAATTGTCAGATTTTTGTACTGATTTTGGGTGCTTTGCAGAAAAACCTATATTTTGATGAAGATAAACTTTTGGTTCTTAACAAAGTACCAGTTAAACTGTATTTTTGTTTATGCCAGTTTCTCCATTAGCTTCTGCAACGTCTTTTTTACTATCAAACGTTCTCCAAAAGTTTTTAAGGTGAAATACAAAACTTCAAGCAATGACTTGTTTTCCCTATTTCCACACTGAGGTTGAAATAACGACATGCTGTTTGTTAAAAAGCTCCTCTTCTCTCTATATAATGATAACACAAAAGCAATGTTATACCTGGTCAGATGCACTATAACATTTTGGCATGCAACAATCTACATAGAATATCTCCCTATTAAATCTACTTCAAACTGCACGATCATTCTTACTTGCAATATTATGAACTTTTTATAAATATTCATTTTATCAATAATTAGATGATCTTAAATGCAAATAAAAAGCCTGAAAATCTCACGGTAGAATATTCTCCACGAGTTAGCTTTGTCTCCTTTTTCTCTGTTTTCCTTAAGAAAGAAGTATCAGTCATGATATATCCTTCAATATGAAGATTGCAAATCATGGTCTTGATAATATTATGTAATAAAATCCTGGTTAAATCGTTCTAGTCTTCTAGGTTTTAGTTATGAAGCCATGCCCTACTTGTCAATAATTACATTTGCTGGTACCACAAAAATATCTCTAGTATTATAAGCTTTGCTTAGTTCCATATCTCTATGTAGTGGTATACATTGTTCTATTATTTTTGTCAGTCTGGTGATGTTGTTTCATTACCACTTTAAGTGAAACTAGAATAATTTGCTATGCTGTGTTAATCCTCATACAGAAAATAACTATCTCAATTTTAGTAGCTCCATAAAATGATAGATTACTGAAAACAAATCCACATTTGTACTTTAAAGTCCCTAATCCTTATTTGTTTTAAATATCTTATGTTTCTTTTTGCGAACATTAGGGTCAAACGAGCCAATCGTGGCATAAATGTCTTCAACTTGATTTTTTAAATCACCTCTGCTCAAACCTGCTCTTGGTTTGGATAGTAATTTTCCTGCAAAGTTGGTTCCTTGAGCGTCTATAAATTTCTGTATGCTGGGAAAATGACGATTGCTGTGATGTCTTCCATGACCCAGGGGCAATTGCTGGAATTCTGCATTACGTAACTCTTGTTGCTGTTGGACTTGCAATGCTTGTTCTTGTAATAGCTGCTGTTGTAGAGCCTGTTGACGAAGTTGTGCATTACCTCGAGACGGGGATTCTTGATTATTGGCTTCTTTTTGTGACTGAGAAGGAGTGGCGTTATCAGTACCATCCCTGTCGTCTTTTTCATCCCCTGCCGCTTCTTTGCTTTTAACAGGTTGGCTCTGACCTTTTGCTGCACCACTCTCCTTTATTTTTTCTTCATGATCTTGAGATTTCTGATCGTCTTCACTGTCACTTTCTTTGTTAGCTGCTTGCGCTTTGGATTTGTGAGGTAATTTATCATTATTGCTAGGATCTTCCAGCCCAATTTGAGCATAAGGGTCACTTTGTTGCCTTTGGTTGTGTTTTAATTTGGAGCCATGTTTTACTTTTTTCCCTTCTTCTTCCATGAGTTTTTCGTTTAGATTTTCTTTTTCTTTGTTGTTGCTTTCTTCTTCTTCAGCACTTTCTTTATTAGAATCACCATTTTCTTTATTTAAATCTGCTACTTTGTTGTGTATTCGCTGAAGTAGTTCAGCAGCAATTTGACTTTGTGAGTCTTGAGGCTGATTTGATTCTTGTTTACTTCCTGTCTGTTCTTCCTTTCCATCATCTGGTGACTGATCATTTTGATCATCATCATCGTCATCGCCCTGATCAGCTCCAGCCTCTTCTTGGCTACCTTTTTGATTCTCCACTACTTTTGCACTCTGTTTTTCTTCCTGTTCTGCTTTTTGTTTTTCTTCCTGTGCTTCTTTTTGTTTTCCGCCACTTTCTTTCTGGTCTTTATCATCCGAAGCTGCACTTGTTTGTTCCTGAAGTTGTTGTTGTTGCTCAAGTTGTTGTAATAAAGCTTGTTTTTGCTCTTCAGTGAGTTGTTGTTTACCACTCTTGTCACTTTGTTTACTATCTTTAGTCTTATCGCTCTGTCGATGTTGCTGACCTGGAAGTTGGGAATCCTCTGGTCCATCATCATCGTCATCGCCTTCATCATCATTACTTTCGGTTTGCTGTTCATCTTGTGATTCTAACCGAGGACTTTCATTCTTTTGTTTCATAACATTTTGAACTACATTACCTGGTTTTTCTGTGTTTTGGCTGAATAGTTGTGATAACTGTACACCGGCTTGATTTTTTTGCGATTTCATTAATGTTGCTAGTGCATGAACTAATTTTTTCTTGTCCACTTTCATAAGATTCTGTTCTAGAATATCAGACTCTGCAGAAGCTGAATCTTCCTTTTGTTCCTCAGATGTTGAAGGAGAATTTTCCTCACCATTGTCTTGTTGTTGTTGCTGCTGTTGTGGTGCTTGTTGTGATGCTTGTTGTG
Organism: Morbakka virulenta; assembly: GCA_003991215.1. Taxonomy (NCBI): domain Eukaryota; kingdom Metazoa; phylum Cnidaria; class Cubozoa; order Carybdeida; family Carukiidae; genus Morbakka; species Morbakka virulenta. Next base: position 1,207,787 of record RDPX01000074.1, read on the forward strand.
ATGTTTGTTGTGATGTTTGTTGTGGTGAGGACGGTTTTCTTTCCTGTGATGTAGTCTGTTTACTTTGTTCAGTTGTTTCTCCTTCTTCATCTTCACTATCACCTGTCTTTTGACTTTTTGCATAAATTTGATTAGCAATATTTTGAAGAGGACCCTCAATTGTATTTCCTCCTGATTTGGCTTTGTTTTTAATCATAGCAGCTACATTTGCAAGCAACGCTTGCTTCAAAGAACTGACAAGCTGTTGTTTTATAGCAGCAGACGGAAAAGCCTGATTTCCTCCTTGAGCACGGAGTTGACCTTCAATAGCACTAAGTTGGGCTTGACTTACCCCCATATTGTTGTTCAGATTAAAGTTACCCAACTGTTTGTTTTCTTCAGCTACCGCTTGATCTTCACTTTCCCTTTCCTCTACACCTCCGAGTTTTGCAGAAATCATCTGTCTCTCGGTGCCTGTTAATGGCTTGTATTTACGCTTGTGTGACTTTTGAAGTTTTATTCTTTCTTTAAGTTTTTGAATGCGTTGATCTTGCTGGTCTTTCTTTTCACTACTCTCGGTTTCATCACTACCTTGTTTATGCCCTTTCTGAGCACTTCCGCTTCCTTTACCCTCACTTGATTCCTCCTCTTCGCTTCCTTCTCCATCCCCACTTTCTTCAGTTTCAGATGTTTTTACAGGATTATGTCTTCTGCTTCCAATGACATGAACTTTGTGTTTCTTTTTAACTCGTGAATCTTCTTTTACGTGTTTACTGGCAAGGTCATCTTTACTATCGGACTCTTCCGTTTTACTCGAAACTTTTGCCGTTGCTTCGCTATGCGTTTCACTATGTCCTGAATCATTACTTGTTTGTTTAACTTCAGCCTTTTTCGGGCTAACTTTTTTTTCTTCTGCATTTTCCTTTGGTTTAGCAGATGCTGTGGTGCCTTGCTTATTCTCAGTTTCTGCTGGAGCATCTTGCTTTGCCTCTGTCAAGGTCGCTGATTCTTGTTTATCTGTCGCGGATTCTTGTTTATCTGTCGTTGCTTCTTGTTTATCTGTTACTGATTCTTGTTTATCTGTTGTTGAAGACTGCGTAGCTGGAGATGGTTGTGCGTCTTTAGTTTCGTTGCTTGGTGCTTTTTCTGTGCTCTTCTCGCTTCCAGCAGTTTGAGCTACAGGTTTTAAAGAAATAGCTGTTGTGTCCGCTTTTAAAGATTCCTCTGTTAATGTGGTTGGTTTAGAAGTCTGTTTTAGGGTTACTTTTGCTGTAGGCTGAGATTCCGCTGTTGGAGATGGCAGTGGCGATGGTAACGTAGAAGGTTCTTTATAAGATGGGGCAGAGTGAGCTACTGCATTTAATTGCGCTGCGGTAGTAGTAGATCCCGCGTTTTTGGACCCAATAAAAGTACTTGCTTTAGGTAATAATCCACCATTGATTGTTTGCAAATTTGTACCGAGTAAGTCACTCTCAGCAAGTTTACTAGAAAAAGTGTCTCCAAGGCCTTCCAACTGTGCATAATTCTCAGGATTGTCAAGATTACTAGGTTCTTGCTTCATAAAAGCTGACACTTCATTTCCTATGTTTTGTTGAAATCCTTCTCTGCTAATTTCTTGTTGCATACCACCTGCCTCATTTACATTATCTGGTAATCCAATTTCGTTGGTCATAGCAGCTCCTGGATCACTATAAGGCATTGATTCTGATGATACCTGTCCAAGTTGGTCTTGACTGTTATAATTTGCATTTATACTTCCAATAGGCTCCTGAGTTTGACTAGCCTGTCCTCCTGCAAATCCATTATCAAAATATCCCATGTTATTATCCATATCACGGGGCATAAATTGTGAAAATGCTGGCATCCATCTTTTGTTATTACCAGCTTTTAAAGGAATTTTAACACCATTAATCTCTTTTTTCGTATTATCGGATAAGCAGAGGGATATAAGTATCGCTAAAAGGAATCGGCTCAGGACATTATCCATGTTTTTGCAACGCGTGCTGTAAAGCATCCTTGGTCAATTTTGTATAATAAAAAGCTTTGCTAATAGGCAAAATGCCTGAAAATAAACATGAAATCCCTAAAGAAATAGCATAAGCGTATCAAAAATTAACGTAAAATTTCCATAGACATGGCCGAAACACTTTCTTTGAAGCACAAAAGGTAGTTTTTTCCTCCAAACTGGTTTAAGCGATGAATAATTAATAACACCCTATAGGTAATCGCTTGACCATATTCTTTCTATTTAAATTTGATTATTTGACCCTTAGGTTAGTCAATGAATGTTTACTGTAAACAAACACGGATTTTCTTTGCTGTGTGATTAAGAAGCAATTCTGGTTGAGCATCTGCATAAACGAAGAATAAAAGGCCCATAGCTTGTCAATTGCTTTCACCAAACCTTTACCTTATTTATTCCAAGAAGTTTTTTATAATGTGTAGGCTCTATAAAATTAATTAATACCATTGAAAAAATAAAGCTTTAGAAAGTTAATGGTCTTTTTAAATATTTAAATATACACCCATATTTACCTACCTACCCACCTATCTATCTATCTATCTATCTATCTATCTATCTATCTATTTATATATATATATATATCTATTTATCTATCTATCTATCTATCTATTTATCTATCTATCTCTATATCCATGTATGTATGTATGTATGTATGTATGTATGTATGTATGTATGTATGTATGTATGTATATATGTATCTATCTATCCATCCATCCATCCATCCATCCATCTATCTATCTATCTATCCTATCTATCTATCTGTCTATCTATCTATCTATCTATCTATCTATCTATCTATCTGTCTATCCATCTATCAATCTATCTATCTGCAAGTAGTCGCGAAATCAAACACCATTTTTGCAGTAACTTTAACTTTGTTGTTAGCACAATCTTTANTCTATCTATCTATCTATTTATCTATCTATCTCTATATCCATGTATGTATGTATGTATGTATGTATGTATGTATGTATGTATGTATGTATGTATGTATATATGTATCTATCTATCCATCCATCCATCCATCCATCCATCTATCTATCTATCTATCCTATCTATCTATCTGTCTATCTATCTATCTATCTATCTATCTATCTATCTATCTGTCTATCCATCTATCAATCTATCTATCTGCAAGTAGTCGCGAAATCAAACACCATTTTTGCAGTAACTTGAACTTTGTTGTTAGCACAATCTTTAAAATGCTATACAAGCTCCTACATATTTATGCTCTGTCTTTATATCAAGTACTCTTAGTATATTTGATACTCTACCTAACTGGTATTACCACAATACCACGTATATGCAGTGTATGCATGTATATATATATATATATAAAGACATATATATATATATATATATCATTACATGTACCATTTTGTATCAAAACAGAAGGTAAATTTTTTTACAAAGAAGAGTATTTGGAGTCACCAAATATCTTAAGTTGTAAACCTGGGAATAAATTGTGTTATAGCCAATTAGCAGAATTTATAGAAATTGAAAAATGTTTCACAACCTAAAGGTGTTTTTAGAAGCACTACAAAAGGAAGTCAGATGTTTCTTCCAAACCTTTTTTGACACACTTCAAAAAAGAATTAACTTCAACGTTTAAAAAATTGCTCTTCAGATGAAAATGTTTGTGATAGTAAAAATTTAAAGTAATAATTGTCCTCTTCCAGAAGTTGCTTTAAAGACAATTGTTTATCAGATCACAAGAAGCACTGTTTTTTGTATATTTGAGATATTCTTGTGGTAGCATCTTTTGGAGAAAGCTATTTCCCCCTCTATAATAATGACATTTAGTGACAATATAAATTACACTTTGCCAAACAATGGAGTTACACAGGGTATAACTGACAGGATATAAAGGAACTTAAATGAGCATGGTCTTCTTCAAATAACATGCAATGGTGTTTCTTAGCTAGAACCAAATGTAGCTGGAGTCTTATTTTAGGGCCTAGCTAAAAAATCTGTTCAGAGCTGAATTTCACTCCATACGAACAGATATATTAAGTCTCAAATCATAGCTCAAGGCTTATTATTAGTTTTAAACCAATAATTGTTTAACGGATTAAATAAAAAGATAACAATTTAGTTTAAGAGTAAGATCTTGGTGCACAGTCTACCTAGGTTTATTAACAGTACCCTGAGTTTTGAATATTTTACATATAGACTACCAAATCCTTGAAAAAGCACTATTTTAAAGGTGTTGTTTTTCAAAGTAGTGTCAATTTTTTATTTACGCTTACGCTCTGACCATGCAGAACAGGCTACTGGGTGCTCACAGCCAAAAGTGTGTGTGAAAGCAAGACTAATAAGAGCAGGTCACAGAATTGAAGGCATTTGACACGGGTCAGAAGCTAATTAGGAAGGCCGAGGTTTCTCGAAAGAATACCTTCTATATTACGTAGAGCAAATCAAGTTACTTTTGAGAGAGAAAAACATGTTATTTCTTTCAAAGTATTAATGTTATATTAAATTATATATTTTTCTGATATATCAACATATTGGATGTATAAACAAATAGTGTTCCCTCATGTCCAAGAAGGAAAGGTAGGTTGATCAATTCGTCTACGAATTACAAAAATTACGATCCATCGCAACTTTAATTTGAAGAATTTCATTTTTGTTATTGCAAATGGATTCAATTTTGTTAAAATGGAAAATTCTCTTGAAATTATGGATATAAAAAGCCCAAAATATAATTCAGGAATTGTATTTTATTTTCTCTGATCTTAATATGTGTTGTTTCAGAAGCAATGGAGAACAGACTGTAGTAAATCTGCCTGATGTCAATGTATTTTACCGTTCTGTGTACGAGCGTATGTCAACAAGATAACAGAATACTTAACAATGGATCTTAAAGAAGTTACATGGGTGACATTTTGTTAAGCAGGAATGGGGTGTTATCCTTACAAAAACTAATTGGATTGTGAAGTCGAGAACAGCTTACTTGAATAGTGCATTTACAACGAGGTCACATTAATAATTATAGAAGTGTGATCCCCACTGTTTTCAAGGAGAACAATACAAATATGGATGTTTGTAACAATAAATAAAAAGTAAATACAAAGTAAATAAAGTGAATAACAATGACTAATTCTAACCCAAAACATGGCTGATTTACTTTTTATAGAAGTGAATATGCAACAGAAACTTGAAATTTCTATTGTGTACATGGAGATTTGTATGCAAATAGTAGCTGCACGATCATTCACGTTAATGTAAACATACAAAGTCATGCTAGATATTTGATCGTGCATGATTTTACTGTATTCAGCCTGTGAATCTTTATACAAGTACCTACTGGAAAAATTATCAGCTATCGCATTCAAAAATATACTTGTCAAAGAAAACACAGTCCATTTCAAAGTCCTTTAAATTTATTTTATCCATTCCAAATTCAAAATAAGTCCATATCTTTCGTTCTCTCTCGTAATTTTAGAAATTTCTTCTCTGTTTTCTTAACCATTATCAATTTCATTACTTTCTTCAAATATCTGTCATCAGCATAGTCATAGCATTTCTTCTATACGTCTACTGCTCGAATCTAATTTGTACTGTCCGATTATATTTGTGACTATTATAAGTTTTAAAAATTCAATATTTATTGGCATTAGAATTTTGAAACGTGTCCTGATATACTATTTTTTCAAGATTTATACAGGATTGCTTTTCAAAAATTAAATAACATGTAGCATAGAAACCATAAATTTGTTTTTATAAAATTTAGTTATAGTTTTGACATAGATTGTATTCATCTACTACCGTGACGATTTTAAAAAGTATCCTTAAGTGTCAATGTATACTATGAAATTACCTGATCAATGCTGCTGGGCAGCCATGTCTTTATGTCCATTTTGATTCTAAATGCACGAAATGGTTGAAATGGTCATCGACTGATGATCCATGACTGTAGTATTCACCATCAGACCTATCTCCTTTTCTCTTGTCTATCAACAAACACTACCATCCAACATTTTTCATCACTTTTTTCGCCATATCTCTATTCATTTCTATCCTAAATCCATCATCTCTCTTTATTCTATTTGCGAATAGTTCATTTTTATGTTTCTCATTGTGTTGTCTTTCGTGTTGTGATGTGGATTGTCCATGTATGTGTTTGCCCATTATTGTCATATAATCAGCCATCTTTGGCTAAATTTCTGAGTATTTCACTCTTATACTATATATATAAATAAAATACCAATACAAATATATTACAGTATATAAAATATATTACATATATTTACAGATACATACATATGGCATCCACCTTTTGTTATTACCAGCTTTTAAAGGATTTTTGGCACCATTACTCTCATTTTTCGTATTATCGGATGCGCAGAGGGGTATAAGTATCCCTAGAAGGAATAGGCCGAAGACATTACCCATTCATACATAAAGACGTGAAAGCGCAATGATGTTACCATTGCACCCCCAACCCAGCACATTCCTTAATTATCTTCTCGCATCAAGCACCACCGGTTCAATTCCTTAACAGAAACGTTGTATGACAAGCAATTCTTATCACCTTAAAACAAGGTTAGGTAAATAAAACTCAATTAAATACTATAGTGTGTTATATACTTGAGTCTGAAATTAACTGTAAAGCAGAGGATTTGGAGTTCTAGCCTAATGAAGACTATGTGATGGCAATTAAATGAAAGATTATGGCTGGAAAATGTTATGATTTATAAGTAATAAGAAGCAGAACGTTTACAGATTAGGCGGTAGAGCATCTCGCCATATTGTCATAGTTACTCTTTCAAACCCTGTTCGGTACACACATACAATTTATTGTTCTCGTTACAGTTTAAACTACAACCATCATACATCTACTGCAATAATAACTTTATGGAGTATCCCTACATATTAATCACCATTAAGACTTCGAGATCCGTTCTTACATATATAACACTGCTAGGGTTTTTTCAAACGTTTCCACGTATTCATATTTGACGACAGTTGGGCCAATGTTCTACCTATACATGTCGATTTACTGTCTTTTTATATCACTGTCCATATCTATACCTATCCACTTCAATAGATGATTCGTCGTAACATGTGAGTTCCTTGCCAGCCTAGCCCGAATCAGTCGTTTTCCGGAAATTGATAGTGTTCTCATGAAAAGATCAATAGAAGGACTTGTATCACACATTGCCCATACGCTAGTCAGAGTGGCTTTCAGAAAAGATGTAAGAGGGAGATAAGGTCTTCTGAATTATGTTTTTGTGGAGATAAATTAGAATTAAATGGAAAGATAGGACAACAAACGAATAGGCACGTTAGGAGGTAAGTGTCATGGAAGACCAAGGTTTACTCGATGAGCTTAGGAAAGCATAATTGTCCAAGTAAGTTTATTGGTATAAACATGGCAAGAAATTCGTTCTTGCAGCCAGAAATTGCAGGAGGCAGAAGATGTAAACAGGAAGTTAAGAGACTTTGAACTGACAATACGAATGGGTTATCCGCTGTAGATATAAGATATGTCACAAAAAAGCAGAGAGCCTAAAAGCCTTTTAGGAATATTTATATCATTGATACTGGAAACTCATATCGATACAACTATGTTGATTCTATTAATCTATTAATATTTAAATTTTTGTATTCCTGCTTTTAGACTGGTTGATGTTTTGCAAAGTGATGGTGCGTTGGATTCTATTGATGATTGTCTTCTTGTGCTATGGGCAATGGATCAATGCTGATAATCATCAAGGTAACTGTTGTGACTGTAGTATATTTGTATGGTAATAAATAAGAGAGACCCAAAGTTCAGCTTTTATAGTTGATTTATTTTTATAGGCAAGTTAGATTTGGAGAGTGAGTACATAGATCAAGAGAGGTAAAGCTTCCCTGTATAATAAGCCATACCGGTGAACGACCTGATAGCATTTATAGGTTTAATGGAGATTTTTAACTCTTTGAATACACTTTGCTTTGGTTTTGTATAGTTGAAAAAAGAACTCACGTGAATTATCGGCGGTCGTTCGAAGCGATCATATTTGCAACTACAATTGTTCATTTGAGTGCAATTTTCTTTCCTTGTGTCCTTATCGTTGGAGATCTCAAACCAAGCAAACATACAGGGCTGACCTTTGAACAAAAAGACGACTTCCCTCTCAGGATCACATAATCTGATACGAACATAAAGGGAGAGCAAGGGAATGGTGCAATTTGTTTGAGCATGTGGTTATGATAGCCATAAGCACCAGTTTAAATCCAGTTCGGTGTGCATATTTTTAATTTGTAAAGCAGATGAAGACAAAATATAAAATGCAGTAATATAAAACTCAGTGTTTTATATTGCTGTCATCAGGGTTCAAGTAGGAAAAAGTACCAAGTAAGCAGAAATTATTTAATTTTTACAAAATAGCTAGCCTGAAAACTAAGAGCCGTGGAATCGAGGTTCACTCAATTGTGTTTCCAACTGAGGTTAAAGTTAGAAGTAAAAAGAAATGAAAGTAATTATATGGCTCAGTGGGATTTGTTCTTACTTCCTGAAAGTTCAAAATTAATAAAATGTCTCTTAAAGTCATTTGGCAACTATGTATGTATGTATGTATGAATGTATGTATATATGTTTGTATATATGAATGTATGTATGAATGAATGTATATATGTATGTATATATGAATGTATGTATATATGTATGTATGTATGTATGAATGTGTGTATGTATGTATGTATGAATGTATGTATATATGTATATATGTATGTATGTATATATGTATGTATGTATGTATGNCAGGAGATACATGACGTATATTTAAATGTGCTAAAATAATATGTGAAATCAGGTATACAACTTCCGTGCCTTATTTCATTCTTTGAAACCACAACTTATTACATTGATACATTCATCGGTACATACATCGGTAGACTAAAAGAACACCTGTATGGCATTTGCAGAGAAAGATCTTGTATTAACCGAGTTCATAAAAACGACAGGGCAGAAAAATTCATCAAATCGTTAATTGTAATTTGGCTATAGCACAGCTTTATTATTAAACCACTACTGCTGTAATAATTTGAGATTTAACAGTTGAAACTAATTCGCAGAGCTAGTGTTGGTTCCAGCTAGGAGCACTGGAGGGAATCAAAATTCTGCTATTACCACCTTCTCTTTGTCGACAAAAAGAATATGTAAAAGTGGTTTGGAATTGTTTTAGACATAGCATCACAAAAAGTGGCAGTCTTACATCAATTCTACTTGTCTTATTCAGTCAATCACAGAGCCACTGGCTTTTTATATCCTCTCTTTTTTGGTACTGGTAATAAACAAACTTAACTTATTTTTTGGTATTCTGACTACTTGATCCAATCAGCAAAAAAGGTTTCAACTGAAATATAGATTAATTAAGGGGTATATAACCAGGTAATCACTGGTGCAAAAGTGAGTGTCTTCTAACTGCAATGTACAATTTGAAGTTTTAATATATATATACATATATTTATATATTTGTGTCTCTGTGTGTATAATCTCGTGTATTCGTATCAAAAAGTGTTCAATGCATATAACAGAGCAATATACATAAGGTAAAACACGAAAAATAAGAACTATGATTCCAATTAATAGTTTTAAGATATTTCGTCTTTTACCTTATGTATATATATGTATATATATACACATATATAATGTTACAGAACAATATCATTACAGTACAAAATATGCCGTCATACCTCTTAACTGTAACGGAAATATTTATTACGTTGTTAGTTATTAAGGCAATAAAAATATAAATCAAAAGGGATAGTTAGTGCAAAGAGGTAAATTAGAGGATTAAATTATGCAACCTGTTCGCATAAAAGAAATTTATAATACAGTAAAAAGATATGAATAAATGGAAATATTAAATTTTAAAAGCTGATTGGTATCCAGCTTTAATTATTACAAATAATAAGTAAGTTTATTTCATATTTACATATTTGTATGCATTTATATTCATACTAACGCCATGTCAAAATATTACTTCCATTTCAGGGCAAGGGCTCTCCAGTGTTCATAGTTCAAATATTTTAGACAAATACAAACAAGGTAAGTCATGTTTTACCTTTTGCTGAAGTCTTGATAATCAAAAAAATTAAAAAGTAGATGTAATAAGAAAATCAATAAATAAAACTACAAATGAAGAAACTTAAAATTAAACAAGCAAAGAATCACTCACTCACTCACTCACTTACGTGCTTCATCAATTGAACAACCTATCCTTGAGTTAACCAATTAATAAATATCTTAATTACGGAGCACTTGATCACGTTTGCATTATATTTTACTACTTTATGCTACAAAATATATAAAGTCCAGTAGTGGCTGAGTGATTAAATCAGCAGTCTACCATGCAAGGCGTTCGCATATATATATATATATATATATATATATATATATATATATATAAGGTAAAAGAGAAAAGAAAAACTTAAAACTTGTGTATAGAACTTAAAGTTTCATGTTTCGTGTAAGGCAGGAAACTTTAAGTTCTATACAAACGTTTTGAGTTTTCTCTTTTCTCTTTTACCTTGTATATTCGCTCTGGATTTTCACCAAGCACTGTAAATGGTAGCAGAAGAACTCTATTATTTTGGTTTGTTTACTTTTATATATATATATATATATATATATATAAATATATATAAGACAAATAAATTTTATGCGATTTATATTTTGTGTATACATACAATAATTACAACTAATAATATAAACAAGTACAACTATTTTTTTAATACAGAGTTTGTTCTTAAATTATTTCTATAACTGTAGAGCAGCAGCCAGAAAACGATGCTACTAGTTCTCACTCCCCTAGTGCAATCACTTCGCTACCCAAAGTATCTTTTCACAGACCAGCTTCGGGTAAGTCTTTATTTTCTTACAAATACGACAATTCACAATCTCTTAATAATAAAAGGAATTTTTCTTCTAATTTCCGAATTAGGGGCAAAAGTCAGTGTGTGTACGAGCTATGGTGTGGATCAAAGTCTACATACACGAGAGAAATATTTTAATCCTATTATTTTGCTCCGGTAAAGCAACCCTCATGGCGTTATCTTGCTATAACACACATTGAGAGGATAGCATGAAATAATATGAATTAAACAACACAAGACCTAGGTGGGGATAAAAAACATACCTGCTTTATCATGTCATGAATCGTAAGCTTTTTCTGAGCTCATAAAAAGCTTACGACTCATGACATGATAAAGCTCTTACATCTATGGCTTCCTCTGAGTCCATAAAGTTCTGAATTTTCAAGATTATTAGACAAACATATGGAGATGATATTCTTCAGTCTTGCCGACGTTGGCCTGACGATGGGAGAAGTATCTCTCGAAACGTAGCTCAGAAAAAGCTTACAACTTATGACATGATAAAGCTCTTACATCTATGGCTTTCTCCGAGTCCATAAAGTTCTGAATTTTCAAGATTAGCCAAATCAAAGTCCCTGTGAAGGGCACCGTCTGAGCCCCAATTGCTGGGGAATAATGACGTTAAAACTAAAAAAAATTAGAGTAACATATAGAAATGATATTCTTCAGTCTTGCCGACGTCAGCCTGCTTACGGGAGAAGTATCTCTCAAAACGTAGCTCATAAAAAGCTTACGACTCATGACATGATAAAGCTCTTACATCTATAACATAGTAGCATTGAGAATGCTTGTAATATTGAGGAATTCTAGTAGAGTGGTTAGTGCAGATTTGCCTTTACTGAGAAGCTGCAGTTCAATTTTTGGCAGAGCAAAATAAATAGAAGCCTCAAAACAAAAAACCCAAGTTGAATGGCATCACGAAAAGCACCTAGGCAGGATAGCTCTCAAAGTTGTAGTTAGAGCCCTTTACAAAGGCACTTTTTAGTCAAAAAAATAGTTAGGTTTAAGTCATCAAAAGCTAGATTGGGATATTTGTAAAAGTTGTTGGTAACTGCAAAATAAAGTCCTTATTGCGTACTGGACCTATTGTGATTTTGCAAACGTGCGCCAATTTATGTGATTAGTGTTTAGAAAAGTATTTAGTTGTAAACCTAGTTAATAGAGTACAAGGTTTAGTATAAATTATCAAATAAGTAAACATTGAATAAGAGGTTTAAACATTGGAATTTTTGTCTCATAAATCTCAAATAGTCTATCCACATTTGGTAAAGGGTAACCAAATAAGATTGCTTTGTTTGATTGTAAAAGTTATGAACATTTTATGTTGGGATTATCTGTGTCTAAACCGAGCATTTTATGGCAAATTACTAGTGTAAGAAGAGAATAATTGCTTAGTTAAGAATTGTTAGTACGTGAGAACTAATAAAAGAGAAGATCAGGATTGCTTAATGGTTTATTTTGACAGCAGAAGTCAAGGATGATGGCATCAAGGATGATGACATCAAGGATGATGGCACGGAGTTCCAAGAGATTTACATTGATTACGAAAAGTATATCAGGACAAGAAGAGGACACCACCGAAAAAAGCTTCCGATATACATTACCTTGAGTTTTTTTAAGAGTATATTGATATATAGAAGATAATGTGTTTAGTTGTAGTAAGGTACTTTTGGTTTTTAATAATTCGGGTGTAAGGTTAGCCTTGGGTGTTCCTCTGTTTTTGAGTATGAAAAAAATGAAAGATAAATGTAAAGAAATAATCTAATTCGAAAGAAAGGCTTTTTATACAAAATTTTTGATTACTTTTTTCTAGTCGGAATCTCTGATACAATCAACAATTTAGTTTCTTTAATATTGTAAATGGGAAATAAATTATATTCATACAGAAAAATAAACAAATGGGAGGCCTAGGTATATTTCTACAATACGTCTGGCAATCTCCAGAAAGCTAGTGTGGAGTGGAACAGATGCGAGGTGCATAAATAAGTCTTTTAACTATATTGATATACGCATATAGACATAGCTCTATGTACAAATACCTTGGTAAATAAATAAATTAATCAATTGACGATATAATCAAATAATCCAAATAGTGGGTCAACAACAGACAATTTATGTTTGAAATAAGTATTTTTATAGGATATAGGAATGGGTGAAACAAATTTTCTTTGCGATACTTACATATCGATTTGTAATATGTATCACTGTTTCACTGTTTGATATGGCCCGTATTAAGATATGGCTGTGAAGGATGGACAATCAGGAAGACGGAAGAAAACAAAATTAATGCAACTGAAATGTGGATATATCGAAGAATTTTAAGAATCCCGTGGACACAGCGGTGTACAAATGAAAGTGTTCTTCAATAGCTGGGAGTAAAGAGAGAGTTTTTCGGAAGAATAGTAGAAAGAAAACTCGCCTTTTTTGGACACCACATGAGGCATTTAAACTTGGGTCTGTTCCACAACATACTACACCATCAGCCTACAAAAAGAAAACGAGGCAGACCACGAACAAGCTGAAAGTCAAATATAGGATCGTGGCTGAACACTGATTTAGCAACGGCAGGCAGAAAGGCAACGGATAGAGATAAGTTTAGATCGTGGTGTAAAAGGGCTCGTAAACTTCACTCTGAAGGATGAGGAAACGACGACGATCACTGTTTCTGATCAATTTAATAAAAGATAAGATCATCATATTGTTTTTTAAGTATTTTTTTTCTTTTCTTATATTGTTTCTCAAGGTGTATCAATTCAATCGTAGCTGTTCCTGTAATAGTTCTAATTTTTATCTTAAAACCTCCACCATCTTTTATTATTGTACCGAAATAACTAAATATTCTATTGTTCGTCTTGTCATGTGTTATATCAAAAGCTATTTTGTTTCCTTTGGTTGTGTTAGGTACACCATTTCCTACTGATAATGAAATAGAGCATCACAGTGTACCAGGGAAAGCAAAACCGACAAGCCAACCTGAAAAGTCAGCCCCAACAAAGACGTCAGAGGAGACAAAACAAGCAAGTCCATTTTCTAATCATGTAGTCGAGACTTTACCAAAGTCAAGAGACATCAAGTTTGACTCTTTTCACAATCACGTTTCAAATGACTTAGAAGCAAAGCTGAAAAAGGCTCTAAAGATTCACGGTAAATAGTATTTCTCTTTATCGCTATAACTTTGCAGCAGAAACAATCCATTTTGTCGTTGTGGTGAAATTCAATCCTGTAAACACGTATTGATTTGCTAAATGATAGGTATTCGAAGTGATATCAAAACCGTTGATGAGAACTTCCTTTTGTGGCTCAATGACAATGTCTTAGATATTTAGCTTTTTTGTTGATCATATCTTTATATATATATATATTCGACACAGGAAATATGCCAAACCAACACTGACAAACTCCTTCAGCTAATAACAATAATATTTGACACAGGAAATGACTAAAGAAAGTATGCCAACATTTACTTGAGTAAATCAAATATTTATTTATTATTTCAAATTTTCGTCTGTCTACAACAGACTTTATCAAGAAACTGACAAGCAAAAAACGTATACGTGATAAGACT
>RDPX01000074.1:1238343-1250731 GCA_003991215.1 Morbakka virulenta
ATTTTGTGTTAATTGTAGGATTAAAGGTTACCGATCCATTTAAAGTTTACCATGGTAAGTAATATTTTTGAGATTTCTTTTCAGGTAAAGGATGTGGTATTTTTAACGTTACCAAGTAAACTTACAAAATATACGCAGTGAAAATAAGTTTAACAATATGAGTAATCTTCCATTAAAAAACCCTAACAGATGTCACCAAAATACTTAAACATGGATTTAATAATTTGTTATTATTGTACATTCTAATGAACCAACCTGTTCGATATTGTTCTATTTATGGCCCCCAAAGTCATCCCAAGCAAAATTTATTAAAGCTGGTGGGTCGCCAAAAACTTTTTAATTGCTGACATCAATCCACATCAACCAATGCGACAAAAATTGATTACACTGACATCTTCAAGGCTCAAAGAACTGCTATTTTATTTCATTAGAGAACTATGCCGTCGGATGAGCCATAAAGTTCTGTGTCCTTGTTTTGGCCGATGTTTTTATAATGCATGTCAATTTCAAGGACATTACCTCACTTCTTTCTATTTCCATCAACTTCTTGTTGTAAACGAATTGGTTGTTTAAACAAACGCACAGTTTTCTTGCGAAGAACAAGAAACAAATTCGCTAATTAGCTCAAAACTCTGACAATGGAATTAAGTCAAGTTCATAATCGATGTGAATTTTTTTCCCAGTGTTTTGGTTTTTGAATCTTTATTTGAAGACAAAAAACACGCTAACAGTCACGTTATATGTAAATTGTTCAAAGTAAATATAATAAGACGGACAGTAAATAAGACACAAGAGAAGGAAGTAAAATGGGGTTACGAACGAGTGAAAAAAAGACCAAAAAAATATTGAAATAAATTATGAAATACTCAAAAAACGTCAATATCTTTCGTAAATAAAGTAGTGTATTTACAATTGAATATTTTATTTCAGATTCATCTATTAAGCGAGGAAAAATTCAAAGATACAGGGATCACAATGGAGGTATGTATAGGCATATACAAATGTTCTGATTTAACATATTTTTAATTTTTAGTACATAGTGTACTTGACAGACTCAAAATATATGAGTTTAAATAATTATTTTATAAAATGTCACATAATTTTAAATCAGAAAACTCTGCAGAAATTCATTACTCAATTGTTTTATTCATTTTTTGTTCTTTATGCATGGGTATCTTGTCGGACAATATTTAATTAAGCATGTTTTTTTGGTCAGATGTCTTTTCTAACCTCAGACTGGAAAACGCATTTTACACGAAGGGTAGACCCTGAATCTCCTAATCACTGTGGAGCTGTACGCTCTTACAAAGCCAGGGCTCTTTGAGAATAAAACTGTATAAAAAAATAAAAACCTTTTCTCTATATTTCTTTAACCATTATTTGAACCTTCTGTTTTCTGTCTTCATTTTTAATAAATCTCATTCGTATCTTATTTGATGTGATTCAGTATCCATGGCATCTTCCTTTCCTTTGGATGATATCTGAGTAACCTCTATTGTTTTATCTACTTTTAAACTTTCTTTCTTGTTTACATGTGCTGTATATAGTAGCATCCTGAATATGTTTTTGTGCATCCAGGTCTAAATACGTTAATGTTTGTCAAAGTTTCGCTTGAAAATGTCCAAGTTTCAATAGCTCAGAGAAATATAGAAAAAGTATCGCAATGAACAACAGTCTTCTTTGTTACATCTTGCAGGATCTCTAATATTAAAATCTTTTGAAAATTTTGAACAAATTTTTGAAAGTTCTTGAAAATATGTTAAAAGGCTTGGAAAAAAATCTTCGAGAAATTTTAGTGACCAACTTTTTATATTAACATACGTTGCACAGTTGGTGCTTGGGGTCAATGGTTCAATTTTTCTAACAGAAAACATAACAGCAGAGTACATAGATTAACTCATAGGAGGGAATGAAGTTTGAGTTTGTAACTATGAGTAGGTACAAACCTCTCAATGACAATCTGAATCCATTCTGGGAGATCAGTGGAGAAGCCGGGTTTTAATACTGACTTCTAAGGGATATCAACAAGATTTTGACAAAACCCGTCCCTGCTGGTCTGACTAAATTAAGTATCTTACGATGATATGGCTTGTCAAAAGGAGACAGTTGACCTAACCACTAAAGAAACAACAACAAGAGCAGAAGATCTAAAAGGAGGAAAAGTCGGAATTTTACAATGCTCAGAGGCAGAAGTGAAAAAGAGATCTAAAAGAGACGGTCTTCCTGGTTTTGAATTAAAAGAATGTTTAGGAAAATCAACAAGGTGACAAGGTCATTGGCAAGACCGACATTGTAATTAACTTTACAAAGTCTGTCAGTCTGATTAGAACGAGTCGATCTTGTCTTGTGGTGAACACTCGAGTTGAAAACGACAAAAATGTTAGCAGTGTGATTTTTGTCCAGAGACTTATCAATGGAGTCTGATATTGTCTTACCAACTGAGCAAGAATCAAATGAGGAAGATTGATACAAGAAAAATTAGTACAAGCGGCTTATAGAAGAGATACTCCAAAGCACATATAAAGCTTATCATTCAATTCAAGTTCTGGAAGATCCAAACAAGCACAGACAGGAAAAAGAAGGGCTGTGGGGTCTAGTCAAAACAGAGGTAAATAGCCGTTTTCATGAAGATCACTAGTGCTGACGCCATCATTGATAATCCTTCCTGAAAGGTAAGAATATGAGCAGAATTAGAATGAAGGAAAGCTTTCACTGCAGAAAAATTGGAACAAACACCTTTACTTGACAATACTGAAAGTTAAGGAGGGACAATTTTTGAAGATAACTTCTTCAAAGAGTTCGAGTTTGTGTAGCGCAAGTACTATGACACCACAGGTTTTACACTTTTGAATATAGAACCAGTCTTGACCATTAGAGGGCTTCCACGTACTTGGGCCAACGTTTGCCTTAAAATGTAAGAGGAAACTCGAAATAGACTTCCAAAACAGTTACGTATATGCAGACCATCAGCAGCCTATGATGATTGGGATGGCATTAAACGAAGCAATAATAGACGCTGTATACTAACCCCCTGGCTGTAAAAAAAGAGATAGCGGTGATGAGGTGACACTCCTGCTGTAATTGCTTTCTGAAGGAGCCATTTTTGGGAGGGTTATGCTTGTATCAAGTAATTTGGAGTTAGCCAATTTAAGTTCAGATAGCAATTATTTAGTCATTAAGTACTTGTAAGTAAAAGATAGAAAAACTATTTTTCACTTTTAAGTACAAATAAAAATTATATATGACTACGTTTCACAAGGTATCTATGTAAAACTGTTTTTATTAAAGCAACATGAAACAAATAAAATAAATAAATAAATTTAAAAAATAGACAATATTTTTCTTCTAATATACAATTGTTAAAAACTGATATATTGTACTCAAAGGAACATTTTTATCGACATTCTCTTGTTTCATTTATTGGATGATGTTTATATTTTTCAAAAGTTTAAGAAGAAGAATTATTTTAAACCATTATATATTTTATTTCAGATATACGAATAGGAAGATCTTATCGATTCACATCAACGGACCATAAAGGAAGTAAGCCATGCTATGGTTATGTTCACAGTTGATCTTTCAGTTTATTTTTCACCTACACAAAAAAATTTGTTATCACACAGAAAACATGATTAATTTGGCAAAATGTATAAGGCTTCAGAGAGCAAAGAGTATGGAAAACAAGGCGCGGGGATTGTTTGTTCTGGTCAGACATCAGAAACCTGTATAAAATTTGTACAACCTACTGGGACAGAAAATGGGAGGCTGGGACCTACATTTATTATTGCCTTGAAGTCTGATGTTACATGGTAACGGAATGCATTCCAAGTATGAGGTCTGTCTGTAGAAATGCTTCATTTAAATCTTACGTTGCCCTTTGAACCTCTTTAAACACAAAATCAGTATTATTATTTTAGCTATCAGCGGCTGCAATTAAACAGACTGTCTTTTTGATTGTCTTTAAGTTGTTGAAAAGCTTCTTTGTAGTAAGGCAAAGTGTTACAAGAAGAGTAAAGGGCTTTTCCCCGTCTTCTACTGTTCGTGAACAGCACAGAATCAATGTGGCAATGCGACTCATAGAGAAAACAAAGAGATAACTAATGTAACAGTACCACGAAAAGGCAGTGGTACGAAAAGGCTACCAGCACATAGTGTATTCTATTAATGCTATCATACGATCGAGGAGGTATTCTCTTATGTTAAACCATATATATTTTCAAATTTTCAAATTTTCCTACTAAAAATATTTGAATGTTTTTCTTTTAATATGATTAATCTGAGCAACATATTTGGAGGCTATATGGTATAAAGGAAACAAAATACCTGTTTTTAAGTTGCTTAAATTATACTTTATTTCTATTAAATTGAAAAGAATACCAAAAACGATAGATAATGTTAATAATATTCTGGTGTGTCGTGCGTTTTATCCAGTTTTTATTTGGTATCTCCAGTGCCACAAAAAATGATGTAATACTAGTTTGCGGGGACACGTTTTTGAGAATGAGGAGTTTTGTTACAGATTTCACAAATGATAACAAACTTCGGGATATTGACAACTTTTACTCAATTTCTACGGAAACAAGATAGCGCAATAGAAGAACCATGGTAAAAATAGAATTCTCCCAATTCAGTCATTTTTGTTTATCTATGTAGTTACTACATTCTCTTTATCTCTCTCATCACCTGTGGCCTTCTCCAAATTAGTATCCTTGTCACTTACTGGAATAATGGTTTTTTTCTACACAAGGCTTGCAATTCTCCACTCTCAAATCGCTTTATCCATAAAGTGAACTTTCCCGGTTGACCATTTCCTTGATTCAATAAACGACCGATGTCAATGAATGTCATAATGTATTTTCTACCATAGGGCATTTTGAGATAACCTTGGGGGACACGTGGTCAAAGAATTGAATGTTACATAATGTGTTACAAAACAAGGGATTTATCTCCGGTTTTTTCACATCATTTTTACATCAATTTTATGGATGTATTTTGTGTTTTTCTTTATAAAAAACACAAAATACATCCATAAAATTCTTTTTAATATTATATAAAAGAAGTAAAGTATTAAAGGGCATATGTGTGGGTATGTACATAGGATTGCATCATAGGACTAGGAAGGACTAGTTTTGGTTGAAAAGATTCTTAATATGAAACAAGAATATAATTATTAACAGGTAAACAAAGATAACAACAACAAAGACAGCAATTACACCAGTAACACTAAAAGTGGTACCAAAGATTATATGACATGCTCATAGCTTATTCGTAGTTTGTTCTTCTTCGCTCATAGCTTATTCGTAGCTTATTCTTCTTCGCTCATAGCTTAAGTCATATGACAAGCTCTTAGCTTACGTCATATGACAAGCTTTTAGCTTACGTCATATGACAAGCTCATAGCTTACGTCATACGACAAGCTCATAGCTTATTCGTAGCTTGTTCTTATTAACATTATGAAACATTATTAACATTATTAACTAACCTCAATAGAACAGACTGTCACTGGTCATTTAACTCTTTCTGTAATTCTTTGATGTATTAAACTATGTTTTCGGTTTAGATAAAGAAAATAATTGTGTCCCACCATTTCAAAATTAGATTTGACCCTTAGGTCAACAAAAAAATGATAAGTACATATTATTGTAACAAGCTTGAAAAGTATATTTAAAACATTGCTTTATATTCCCTTCTATTTTTGTACCAAAATCTAAAATACAGGCCAACCAGCCGATAAATTGGGTGGCCCGGTGGGGAATATCTAGACTAATGAAAAATGAGTTTAACACATTCAAAATTGGAGCAGAAACATTTTCAAATGTACTTGAAAGCTCTTTATTTATATATATATATGCTTGTGTATGTGTGTTTTGGTTTTGACTACTTGATTTCTGAAAAATATTATTCTTTTCCGTGTTGTACAATGATTTTGCCACAGGCGTGATGGTTAGGAAAAGCCAACTTGTAACTAAATAGACAAGAGTTTTAGTAGATTTCTGAATAGAGAATGTTAAATTTAAACACGTATTTCAATCAGTTAAGTTTTTGACTATAGAAATATTTTAATTGAAAAGTAAAATAACACCAATTTGTCAGGTTCTTGGCATATACAAATCACATATCTTATTATTTTAATCATAACATACTTTGAGATTTTCTGTGACTTATCAAGTATGGGCAAGTGCATTGAATGAAATACTTTGCTTTGTTTAAAGAAGTGCTATTTCTATATCATAACGTAAATGAGAAAAGTTTCTTTCGTGTTTTGTATCCAAACAATTTTTTCCTTTCCTTTGAAAATTTAGAAGAACGCAAAAGGTCTTGTGTGTGCGGCAGCAACTGTAAGTACTTTTAAATGCATCATATTTTGTCAATTATCAATATTAAGTTGTTTTAGCATTAATTAGGTTATAAATTTTGTATTAAAGTTGAAAATGATTTTCTCCCTTTCAATATCATTTTATTTCTCTCTCTTCCTTCTTCCATTTTTATCCTCCTTGAAATATTAACAAAACACAGATATTTTACAGATGACTCGCCCTGTCTTTTTGTTTTTCTATAATTTCACCTACTTCTTTTCTTCTTGTTTAATCTTTTCCTTTATGTTAAACCATAAGTATCAGCCCTTTCTGGGACTTATGGTTTCTTTCTTTTCTTTCTTATAAATCCATTGCAAAGTTAAACAGATAATTACAACCTTTCCAATCTCTTAAAAGTCAAATAGGTCAAAGGAAAACAAGTCAAAAGTCAGCATGTCAAAAGTCAACACAAGTCAAAAGTCAACATAAGTCAGAAGCCAACATAAGTCAAGAGTCCACAAAAGTCAAAAGTCAGCATAGGTTAAAAGTCAACATAAGTCAAAAGTCAACATGAGTCAAACGTCAACATAAATCAAAAGTTAACATAAGTCAAAAGTCAACACAAGTCAAAAGTCAACATAAGTCATAACTCAACATAAGTCAAAAGTCAACATAAGTCAAAGGTAAAAATAAGTCAAAAGTCAACATAAATCAAAGGTCAACATAACTCAAAAGTCAACATGAGTCAAACGTCAACATAAATCAAAAGTTAACATAAGTCAAAAGTCAACACAAGTCAAAAGTCAACATAAGTCATAACTCAACATAAGTCAAAAGTCAACATAAGTCAAAGGTCAAAATAAGTCAAAAGTCAACATAAGTCAAAGTCAACATAAATTAAAAGTCAACATGAGTCAAACGTCAACATAAATCAAAAGTTAACATAAGTCAAAAGTCAACACAAGTCAAAAGTCAGCATGAGTCAAACGTCAACATAAATCAAAAGTTAACATAAGTCAAAACTCCACTAAAGTCAAAAGTCAACATAAGTCAAAAGTCAACATAAGTCAAAAGTCAACATAAGTCAAAAGTCAACATAAGTCAAAGGTCAACATAAGTCAATATTCAACATAAGTCAAAAAGTTTAAAAGTGAACAAAACTCAGAATGAAGGAAACATTTTAGCATTAAAAATTAAAAAAAAAAGTTATCAACAGCTATTTCTACTATTTGGAAGGAAAGTACATCAGTATGATCTAATAAGCTTTTATCATTCTGTGTCCTCTTTTACCGTAATTTATGCATTTTGTTATTGTTCTTTCTTTTAGATAATCGTGATGAAATCGGCACAAGTAAGTAAGGTGTTTAAAATATTGTAGCTTACCCTACCTGGTTTTTGATAAGCCTTTTCTGCATATATCAAGGAGTAAATATGTCAGACTTTCGGCAGTGACTAGCGAGTTTTTTCATTAAAAATCGCTTACACTCGTTTATGGAAAAACGTGATTAGAACAACTCAATTCCTCTTGGCTCTTTTAGGTCTCCTCGGGGCTTGGGTTCAGCATACCTAGAAGCCTGAAATCAGTTAAGAAAACATACATACAATACCAAATCAGTTTTTAAATCATACAAGAGCAGAATTTTATAAATTCTTTTGAGATAAATGTAGCGCAATAATGTAGTTATTTTAAAAGCATTTCATTTTGTTATTGCTGTTATTATCATCCTCTTCCATTGGACATGCAGCATGCACACGCACCATGTTGTCCTAAGAGTTGATTTCGATATTGCATCCTAAGCTATACTACAGTACCTTATTAAGGAATAAAAGTAGATAGTGGCATAGCACCCCGCAGGGCTTAAGAGATCCAACAAGAAAAACAAATATATAATTGAAAAAAGGCATTGCTTATTAACAGTTATAGTTATAGTATTCTAGTTTTGACTAGTTCGAAATATTTCGAATAAAGGGTCAAGTTTCCCCCCCCCTTTTTTTGAAAAGTACCTCTAAGCATTGCCTTTAAGCAAAGTTCAAGTTAAATAAATATATATGATACCGTTAAAGCCCATTACAATGTAAAATCACCGCCAAAACTACTCAAGAGATAAAAGAATTAACTCATGATTCATAATTGGAAAGCAATTTTTATATGAATATGTGTATAAGTATATGAATATGTATATGTATATGTATATGTGTATGTATATGTATATGTGTATGGTTATGTATATGTATATGTATAAGTATATGTATATGTGTATGTATATGTATATGTATATGCATATTTTTATGTATATGTATATGTATAAGTATATGTATATGTGTATGTGTATGAATTTGTTTATGTATATGTATATGCATAAGTATATGTATATGTGTATGTGTATGTATATGTATATGTATATGCATATTTTTATGTATATGTATATGTATAAGTATATGTATATGTGTATGAATTTGTATATGTATATGTATATGCATATTTTTATGTATCATCTTTTCACTGCACCATCCTTGACTCAGTGCTTCTGAAGGATATTTATCCACTTTTTCGACTTCCTCAATTCTGTCACCACTGAATAAATGTAAACAATCAGATTACACCACCTTTTATCGCTTCAAAATAAGTGTGCAACTTTTCCTTGTCCAAAATCCTATTCCTATATCATTGGAGGATATTTCTGTAGCAGATTATTAACTGTTATTTCTATTTTAAAAGAGAGTCCATCGGTATGATCCAATAAGTTTTTTTCGTTTTCTCTTTTTTTTATGTATTTTGTTATTGTTCTTTCTTTTAGGTAATCGTGATGAAATCGGCACAAGTAAGTAAGCTATTAAAATGTTATTCTTTTGACCTGTATCCAGCACACACCCCATTTTGACTTGTTAGTTAATTTTGATACTCTAAGCTAAGCTGTAAATCAGTACCTTGGATTTTGCAACCAATGAATAATGGTACAGAACCCTGAAGAATTTTAAGAGACAATAAGTTAAAAGTGCAAAAGTAATTGTCGGATAGTTGAAAAAAGGCATATAACGTAATTATTCGATTAAGCACACGGTGCGCTTAAATAATTCTGGGGATTCTGAAGAGTGCACTTATTCAGGGGGTGCGCATATTTGAGGTAGTGCACTTATTGGAAAAGTCAATCAACTTATAAAGCAATGAATGTCAAAAATACTTGTATCAGTACAAATAGTATGAAGTAAAGTTAGAAAGCACTAAATGTCTAGATGTCTAAAATATCAACGTCGACATTCAGGAAGCTCAAAAGTGAAATTGACAAATACAAAGATATCTGTAAAAATATCAACATTGTGATTTACGCACATGATGTTAAAAATAAAATAGAATATACTCACTAAAATATTTGCTTTTAGTGCTTTTATTCTTTGAAAAAGGGTATGGTTGTTGAAAAGGAAATCTGCCAAAGAGGTTGCGCTTAATCGAGGGAGTGCGCTTATTTGAGTAGGGTGCGGTAAATCAAATAATTACGGTAGTACAGTTTTATAATACAATTTATAAATACAATACAGAATTCTGGATACCGCAAACCCAGAAGCGTGTTATAACTAGTTGGTTTGATTAACATCATCTATGTTTGGTTTGAGTTTGAATGAATGGTAGAGTTTGTTGAATTTTTGGATTTTTGAATGTTTTAAAAATCTACTAACAAATTTCAGTATTGGTTATAAAACAATTGTAACAAAAATGACAGAGATAGGTATCAGGTGTTTGAATTGCATACACTATCGAAGAATTAAAGATGTGAATTCACCTGAACTACTTCTCTTTGTATAAATACAAGCTCATTTAGTTCAGAGAATACGGTACGAAATTGCAATGAAATGTTTAAATTAAGATTTATGATGTTTAAAATTACTATTATTATATTTATTATTATTTATTATTATTATTTATTATTATTCTGATTCGCACAGTATGGGTATTAGCTTCCGGTATTGTTACCCTTACCATCAGGCCATTTCATTGGACTTGAGACACTGAAGGTATTTTAGATACTGAGAACCTTTCGCAATATGTGTGCAGTTCTCAGTAAGGCAGACTCTTGGAGAGTACCAATATCATGCTCTATGTTCAGTTGCTCCAGAAATCCTTTCAATCTGGGTGGAATACCTCCCAGAGCTCCAATTATGATTAGGATGAGAGTTGCTTTAACATTCCACATACGCAGGATTTCAATTTTCAGACCAGAGTAGCTTAGGATCTATTATTATTATTATTATTATTATTATTATTATTATTATAATAGGCATCAAAATTCCAATGTTGTGTTGAAATAAAATTAAACTCTTATGTTGATGTATCTTTTTACTAAGTACAGACAGGTCAATCAATAAATTTATTTAGGGTTTTTTGTGTTCCTTCTACTATTTATGAGGGCGATCAACTTGGGGTCAGAATAGCAACGTAATTCCTTGTCTTTCTGGTCAGGGGGAAAAATTCAATATATCTTTTTTTCCCCAAAGTCTGCATCAGATTTTTATGTTTTGGCACATTTGTACAGTGCTTGTCAAATTCAGCAACAGATCTTATCTTTACAAATCAGGCTAAATGATGTTGACTTAGTTTATTTAAAAAGGGATGGTTTTATAATTAATCCAGGATTACGACAGATAAAACGTTAATAAATTTCAGGACTGTAGAGCATGAAGATAAGTAGCTTGTAAAATTTCTAACAAAAAGCAAAATGCTGGTTGAATAAAAACTGCTCGATTTGCACAACGAACTACTTGCGGTATTCCAAAGCCTACATGTCCATTAAACCCATTATCATAGAATTATTAAATTATGCAATCTACACCCAATAACCAATGATGTAGCTATTTTGGTTTTGTTTTATGACTCATGACGTGTTTCTTTCCTTATGTATAATTTTGAAGGAAAAGAATTTGTGTTAATTGTATGCTTTAGGTTCTTTGAAAAATGCCCCTGCAAATTTTTTTTGTAGGAAATTGCTACAGAATTTTGAGCAATTAAGTCTATCAGGAATTATGAATTTTTTTAGTACTGGGACTTAAAAGAATTTCCTTACGTAATAAAGTGAGTGTAGAAGATGGTCAAGTGATTTCAGCACTTTTAAAATCACAGTGAGCAGACATCAGAAGAAGTCCATGCATGAAATATGTAAAGCAGTTAGTTTTGATAGCAACGGGAGGAGACCAACCCCCCCGCCTTCTTTACTTTTTAAAAAAAAAAGAGATTGCAAATTATCAATGCAAAATAAGGTCTATGCATAACATACAGATAAGAATTGATTAAGGATTTTTATTGTTTATGCTACAGAGTAGCAATGACTTACTGTTAAATTCAAACGGACAGACAAAAAAAAGAAAAAAAAAAGATTCTCAGATTATTTTTTCAATCTAATCCAATTTTTTTCAATCTAATCCAATTTTTTCAATCTAATCCAAATTTTTCAATCTAATCCAATTTTTTCAATCTAATCCAATTTTTTTAATCTAATCCAATTTTTTCAATTTAATCCAATTTTTTCAATCTTATCCAATTTTTTCAAACGTATAGCTTTATGGAAGTCGCTGAAAATAAGAAGCAGTGCATGATAAGAAATTGCGACAAACACCTAGATTATTTTCATTTTCTTAATTACATTCTTTTTATTTAGAACTAGCTGATTCTTTATGATTTCCACTTTGTATATTAGATATTTTTGTGTACATTTTTACCTGTTAGAGTAGAGCTCAGTTGAGGTATGAAGTTAATTTTTGAAATAGGTAAAACATGTTTGCACCGAAATAGAGCCGAACCAGCGGCATGACCACACACTATTACCAAAGTTATCCGCTTTCGTTCTTAAACAGATCATATGTGAAACCAGATCTTTAACCTGATAGCAGGATCTTGTACTTAAAATAGAATAAACTAGGTTTAAGCCTCAAAATAATTAGTCTTCATATATATCTTTAATGTGAAGGACATATAAGACATTAAACCTTTTAAGAGCATGGAACTGTGAAACGAAAGGAAAAAAATTTAAAAAAGAAGAAAGAAGGCAAATAGATAAGTCATATTAAGCCATGTTAAGTTATAAATAAATAAATAACTAAA
>RDPX01000074.1:1253093-1267426 GCA_003991215.1 Morbakka virulenta
TATCTATATATCCATTTATCTATATATCTATATATCTATATATCTATATATCTATATATCTATATATCTATATATCTATATATCTATATATCTATATATCTATATATCTATATATCTATATATCTATATATCTATATATCTATATATCTATATATCTATATATCTATATATCTATATATCTATATATCTATATATCTATATATCTATGTATGCTTTCTAAATTTTTGTAGCTATTTATAAAGAAGAAAAAGGAACCTTATTATAAAAGTCAAATGTCTTCTTGGCAGCCGTTATTGTAGCTTTTGCAAACCTGGATTGAAAACTTAATGTTATAATGTCCAATTCCTTACAATATATATATATATATACCATTTAAATCTGCATTCTGCAGAGGTCTTTCCCATACGGAGTTACTTTCTTATGACCATGCTCCATAATTTCTGTAAGTCAACCCAAGAATTGCTTTATTACTTTGCATAGTTTTACAGTTCAAAGCATAAACAACCTCTGATAAATACTATGTTCTTAATAGCCATTCTTAACACATAAATTACCCCACTAATGTCCTTAGCTTCCTCCAAATAGTTGTTGCAAAATAGTTTTATTGGAAAAAGGTTGTATTGCAAAACAGTAATAATAATTTCGAAAATCATGATTGGCTTCTTTAAAAGCAAACTTACCTACTCAAAGAAATTCTTTTACTGTAAATAATGGATTTATTTAAAATATAAATATCAAATTGTAAAAATTAAAATCTTTCTAATAGGACATTTCAGTTAATTTTTAAGAATATTAAGTACAACTCATTTTGTATTGTACCTGTGCAGCATATTACTTTGTTTGTTGTTTGTCTGTCAGCAAGTAATATTTCTTTTTGTCTTTTATTACTTTTATTTCTATATTGATTCCATCTTCCCAACCCCTCTTTGAACCGCGGACACGTACACACATACACAGACACACACACACAGAGACTCCCTTTTTCTATCTATTTATTCATCCATCGAAGGATATATCAACTTATCAAGTTATATATGTATGTATGTATGTATGTATATATGTATGTATGTATGTAAAACCAAGCTCTGCGTGTACAAGGCTTGTGTCTTGACAGCTCTTTTGTACTCTTGTGAGACATGGACCGCACATCGAAGACATCTCAAACTACTTGAACACTTTCACCAGAATGTTTGAGACGCATTCTCAATATCAAGTGGCAAAGCCAAACACCTGATAGAGACGTTCTTGTCAGAGGAGCAGGATTCACAAGTAGCGAGTCTATGATCATCATCAATCACATGTGCTGGCCAGGCCATATGGTTCGTATGGAAGATGATAAACTCCCAAAGTAACTGTTTTAGGGGTAACTCCGGACTGGGAAGCTACCACTGCACAAACTCAGACAAAGGTACAAAGACTGTATCAAAGAAAATCTAAACAAACTACCTTGGAAAGAGAGACTTGGAGAACGCAAGTAAAGACAGGTTGTGCAATGTTTGAAAATAGTCGCCTGGAACATGAACGATTAAAGCGTAGATTGCACAAAGGCTGATAGAACGACCTTGATGAAGGCACAAAGAGCTGGAAGTGTGACAAATGTGATCGTATTCTTCTATCAAAAGCTGGATTTGTCATTCACTTGAAGTCCAATGTCAGATCAAGGCCATTTTCTAACCTCCCTTCAAGCCAACACAATCTGTCATGTGTGATGTGTGGGAAGATTTTCAAACCAGCGCCAGGTCTCAAAAGACACATGATTGTACACAGATAGCAAATTTCACAGTGATACCATCAACCTAGTAAAAAATTCTTCTTCCATATGTCACCTATGTTTTAAGCCTTGCAGATCAGAAGCTGGTCTCCAAAGTCACCTTCAAGGTCACGGAAGGAAAGACAGAAATTCTACTGACAACAGTTGTAGTCATAGACGGCAATCATCTCTCAAGATGGACAAACCACCATGTATGTCCGTACGTATGTATGTATGCTCGGGAAAATTTTCAGGGAAAACGAAATAAAATGTGCACAGAATTTAAACTAGCAGTGGATAACACCTTCTTCCAAGAAAAACTAATCTACAAGGTAACATTAATACATCCTAGATCGAAACACGGGCATATACTAGATTGCATCATCACACAAAAGCGTGACCTTCAAGACACGTGTACAGTAAGAGTCCTGCAGGCGTTGCAGATTGCAGTACTGACATGAACTTGTTGGTGCTAAAATTAAGATGCAATCAGGAAGAAGGTCAGAGCAGTTCAAAGTGCCAAAGCGCAATGATGTTTCTGAGGTACAAAATGAGGAAGTACGTGAAACTCTCAGGAACAAATTTAATAACATCACATTTGGTGGAACCTGGGAACAGTTCAAATCACAAGTGTACACCACAGGTGCTGATGTACTTGCCCTTAGAAGGACTAAACACAGACTTGTTTGATGAGAATGACTTTGCAATTACCTGTCTCTTGGAAGAGAAAAAGAGGCTTTATGAGAAACTTATGTAAAATGGAAAAGCAATAAAGGTTAATATTAAACTAACACACCACTAACAGTAGCTGGAGAGGATGAAAATAAGATCCCAGATATACTGAGATTACTCAAAATTCTTTGAAAATATCACTGCATAGATGTAAGAGCTTTATCATGTCATGAGTCGTAAGCTTTTTCTGAGCTCAGAAAAAGCTTACGACTCATGACATGATAAAGCTCTTACATCCATGGCTTCCTTTGAGTCCATAAAGTTCAAAATTTTCAAGATTATTAGGGAAACGTATGGAGAAGTTATTCTTCAGCGTTGCCGACATCTGGAAAGAACAAAGATCAAGATTGCTGAATTTACTAATCACTTAAGGTTCTCCTTAAGATGCCTACACAACCATGTGATTCCAACTGATTTACGTCTTCGTTGCCCAGTTACCACAAACAGATCAAGGTGTATACAAGGTGTATACGGACAAGTCGTCAACTTCTTCAAGAAAGAATTCATTTAAATCATAGGAAACGTTNATCTATATATATCTATATATCTATATATCTATATATCTATATATCTATATATCTATATATCTATATATCTATATATCTATATATCTATATATCTATATATCTATATATCTATATATCTATATATCTATATATCTATATATCTATATATCTATATATCTATATATCTATATATCTATATATCTATATATCTATATATCTATATATCTATATATCTATATATCTATATATCTATATATCTATATATCTATATATCTATATATCTTACGACTTGCTGCAGACATTCGGGAAGCTGAATCTTTCCTTTCAAGCAAACTAAGCACTGATCACTTCCAGGAATTAATGTCATCGGTGGATAACACTCGCATACGAAGATTACACTCTACCAGGGAAAGACACCAAAAGAAGTTCGAGAACCTGAAACGAAAGTTACCAATAGTACCAAAACCCAAATACAAATCTAATTGGATTGTTAACCTGTCTAGTCGAACACTGTCATCAACAAAGGAATCCCTTCTTATGAAAGGTTTGAACTTTTCTGTTACTCCCAAAGTCATCCATGCAAAAGAGATCGTTAGCTCAGAAAAAGCTTACGACTCATGACATGATAAAGCTCTTACATCTATGGCTTCCTCTGAGTCCATAAAGTTCAGAATTTTCAATATCACTACATGTTCACTATCACTTTTCTTTACGGTTGAAGTACTAGGAACAATGGGCTTTTCCAAGATAGAACACCATTTCAGTAATATATTTATTGAGGAGGATCAGGATCAAGATTTTCATAGTCCATCTTTAATGTTTGAAAAAGATTTTCAAGATGAATAACAATTCTAATACAAAAACAATATTTATAAATGACAGCATTGAGGACTGGGGATTAGAAAACCATCCACTATCTATAGAGAAACAAAGATAAATCCTCTGATCAAAATACTTAATCTCTTCACTTGTCCTTGACTTTATGAAGTGGGGGAATCCTAGATCACAAGGTGGTGATAACTTTCTTGGTTATGTAGCAGAAGAAAATAGAATATTAAAAACGAATGTAAAGGAAGGATTTGGTGTACACCAGAATTTTACAGAATAATTGAATCTGGAAAGAAATAATTGGAGACTAACGTAGTAAGGATTTAGATAATCTAAAGAAACTCCCAACGCTTCGACTAGTAGATAAAAAAAGTGAAGGTTATTTGATGTCACATAATATTTTTCAAAATTGAAAGCTAAAAGATGATTTGCGGTATTTTTGGTACAAGGATCGCTTTGTTGATGCATGTACTTGTTTTGGTTTGACAATCAGTATTGATAAGACGAAAGTAATGTGTACTCCTGCACCTGATGAGCTTTATGTAGAGCCTGATATTTTTGTTAATGGAAAAAGGCTTGAAGTCAAGCATTTTGTTTACCTGGGCAGTGCTCTTTCAAATGATGGCTCTCTCGATTTTGAAATCAAGAAAAGGATCAGTAAAGCTTCAGGTTCTTTTGGCAAATTAGAAGACAGAGTTTGGTCTAATGGGGATGTCACTCTAAAAACCAAACTTGCTGTATGCAAGACCTGTGTGCTGGCCACTCTTTTGTATGCCTCAGAGACATGGACTCTGTATCAGGCACAAATCAAGCTGCTTGAGAGATTTCACCATCATTGTTTCACTCACTTTATTGGAATCAAGTAGGAGAGTCGTACCCCAGACACCACTGTCTTGTCCAACGCAAACACTGCAAGCATATCGTCAATGATAATGAGAAACCAGATGCGCTGGGTTGGGCCCTTGATACAAATGGACGACTCCAGACTACCCAAGCAACTTTTCTATGGTGAAATGTCATCTGGAAAAAGACGTCAGTGTAAGCCACGAAAGAGGTTTAAGGACAATGTTAAAGAGAACCTGAAGGATTTGGAGATTGCTGAAGACAGCTGGGAGGCACTAACGTCTGATCGTGAGCATTGAAGAGGTTTAATCTTTCAAGATGCTAAGTTGTACGAGGAAAGCAGAGTTGCTTGTGCATGTCATCTTCTTTGGCCTTGTAAAGTGTGTGGTCGGTCTCTGTTGTTTTAGGCAGGACTGATGAATCATCAAAAGACTCATCAATCCACTAGACCCAGAATCATTTCTTTTGTGCCTCTTTCTGATACTACTTCTGAATCTTCCATTTACTCATGCCCATCGTGCCTCAAAATCTGCAAATCGTCCGGTGGACTCAAACGACACCTCAGGATTCATGGATATGAATATCCCACTGTTGCCACCCTGAAGGATCACTTGGAATGCCACGTCTGCCACAAACCGTGGAAGTCACTTGCAGGTCTCAAGAGCCACTTACAACTACATGGGCGGAGCAGCTAGAAGAAAGAAATGAAGGAATGGCACTAGCCTGACAAGACGGAGCAATCATGTGTGCATGTATGTATGCATGTATGTATGTATGTATGTATGTATGTATGTATGCATGTATGCATGTATGTTTGTATGTTTGCCTGTATGTATGTTTGCATGTATGTATGTATGTATGTATATATGCACATATGTATGTATGCATATTTGCATGTATTTTTGTATATATGGAGGTATGTGTTTCTTTCCTATTTGGCTACCAGATCTTTCGTCTTTCTTCATTTTTTATTTATTCTTTCTTCTTTATATTTTGGCTATGTCTCTCTCAATCCAGTTGTATACCTTAATGACGTATGAAACCCCAAGTATAGATGACTTCCTTTTTTTGTAGGTGGCTTTGGGTACAACCACAATTTAATTAGTTCCTTTGCAGGCCATGGTGTGGTACGAGACCCTGTTTATGGTATGTAGGCTCCTTAAACCCCAATCAGTTACATTCACCGAAAACATACATTCAGAAACCTAGGAAACTATTACAAGGAAACGAGGTGGTGGTGGTGGTGGTGGTGGTGGGGTTACAGTACAGGGAATTTTTCTTGACAGAAGGAATAAATACAATAAACCTTTTTTTTATCAGCTATTGTTCAAAATCAATTTTTACTAACAAAAAAACCTTATCTTTAAACCTGTTGTCACGACAGGAAGGGACAAAAAATAGGAACACCACTTTGAAGTCCTCAGACACCTGGAGACAAACTTTGAATAGCTTAGTATATAAAAGATAAATGTCATACTCCAAACCGGGGCAGCTGTATTTACTTTAATGGTAACGTTCCTTGTACCAACAGGTTCCTATGTGTCTGAATGCAATCATACAATCTCTATAGACCCACAAACACACAATAACCCACACATTTCCCATAAAACACCATTCACAAACACATTTGAATACTTACTTTTTACAAATATACATTATGGCAAATAGAATTTAAAGATATGGACACATCTACAATACTTAGAAATTTAAAGGTTTAGATACTGGGACAATCACCCCATTTTCCCTTTTATGCAAGCCGTAAAGCTTTAGACAAAGAAAAAGAAAATAATTTTGAAGAGGAAATATTTCATTAAATAGCATACTGATTTGTGTAGGTGATGAGAGTTTCTGCAAAAAGGCATCCAATTTTAACTGGGACTTAAAATTATTTTAAGAATTTTTTTTTCGGCTCTTTACTATTTATTTTATTTTCCTACTGTAAAAGGATCTAATTTAATAAAAGGATATATTTGCCACTTTGATAAAATCTTGGAAAAATATTGAAATTTTTTTTTAATTTAGAAAAATACTGGAAATTTTTGAAAAAGTACCATTAGCAGATTTGTCGTTTTGAAAAGAAAAAAAACTTTA
This sequence comes from Morbakka virulenta, assembly GCA_003991215.1. Taxonomy (NCBI): domain Eukaryota; kingdom Metazoa; phylum Cnidaria; class Cubozoa; order Carybdeida; family Carukiidae; genus Morbakka; species Morbakka virulenta. The sequence continues at coordinate 1,259,844 of RDPX01000074.1, forward strand.
GCTTTAGCGATCTGGCTATTTCAACCCTAAACGATTATCATATTTTATATGACCTTTAAAAAATCAAAGCTTTACTTTTCACTAGTTAAATTACATCAGATTATTATCTTTTGGGCTTCGAGTTGAAACCCCAGCACGATCCTAATTCCAAATCGATATCGTGGTACTTTTAATGGCTAAGTATTTATCTGCTTAGCTATATTTCACAACTAACAATTCGTTTTGTCTATATATATATATATATATATGCCTGTATCAATCCATCTATTTGTATACTGGTAGAAAAATAAAAAAATAAAAAGTATGCAAATTTCTTCAGTTTCTTTGATTTTAATATTACCTCGTAAAGCTATAGGAATTGTACATGTATTTCAGTCTTTAATTAGAAACCGATTGAATTAATGTATTTTCCATTCTCTTGTTTCACTTTTTTTATTGTTTTAGATAATTAATTAATTTCCCCTTTTCATCAATGAAATGTCAGATAGTTTTAAGATTGGTCCTGTTAATTGAATTATATTGTGTAACCTAGCTTAATCCCCACATAGTTCCATACAGTCTTAACGATACACCAAAAACACTATTTTCCCCTGTTGATCTACACTATTCATTTTAGTCCATTTTATCTTGTTGACGTTGTGACAGACATACGACATCATTTGGCTAGCGACGTGCATGACTTACGGCTCGGCCCCGCAAGTGGCACAGTTGACAATGTAGGAGAAGGAGCACATGTGCTACAACATGAGACATATTCAGGAAATCATGGACACACATACAACCATCTACCACTTCGGGAAAGAGATAATGGTCTTGAAAGACATCATTTTCAAGAGCCTGTTCATGATGAAGGACATGAACATTTTACAGAACACGGATTAATACCATATCACTTACCTGAACGAGAGAAAGAAGAGGTTCATAATCCTGAAGGCCGAAGTGACAACATTTTTCATACAAGTGAACAGGATGCTCAGCACGAATTAGAGTATAGTCACGACAAAACTGAAGGAACACGTCATTATTTCCATAGATGGTCCCATAGGTATCCTGAAGAAGAACATGAAGTCCCGGAACACGAGAGTAGTTTGCAAGAGGTGCATGACCAAGCAGAACATGGGAGCAATATGCAGGAAGTACACGAATATCCCGAACATATCGGTGATATGCATTACGAATATCATAATGTAGAACATGAGGATAATATGCAGAATGCCCATGACAATGTAGAACACCAGTATGATGAGCCTTATCCACACGGAAACCATGATAACGTCAACGAGATACTGCACCTTCCATTGAGATCACAATACACTAGTGTCTCTGTACCAATTGGTGCTCATGTTAGTAGCGAGTTCTCTGAAAGTAGCCCTATAGCGACCCATGTAAACCATGTAGAAGCCCATACTGACCATGCTAGCGAATCAGGAATAATGGATTTATTGTCTCACTTAAACAAAGTCTTAGGATCGCATGATTCGCTTCTTATTCAAAGGCTTGCACTTCTGATCGGGCATGGCGATTCTCACACAGGTGTCAATCTTCTTAATGAACTTATTGATTCCAACCCAAGCCATCATGCACCAAGTATACAACATTTTCCAGTCCCTCAATACAAAAGTGTCCCGACAATAGCTCATGTACAAGAAAAGAGACCGGCTTGGTGGACGTTAAATGGCTTTCTTGAAGCATTAAAACATGGTGAAACTTTAAGTAGTCTAACTAACTACAAAGCAGATGTTAATGAAAACTCATTTATGGGCGGAGATAAAGGTAGTTGGGTTGGATTTCCAGGTTTCCCAGTTTCTGTCTTTGGATCACAACCCAATCACAACAATGCGCTGGATATAAAAGGAACACCCTTCATTGTAACATCAGATGGGCATGTAAAAGTGAAAGAACATACTGATACAGAAAGGTGGCAGCCTTTTAGTCATCCACATTCGTCACTAAATATGGACCATTGGGGTGGAATGACGATGTTATTAGGGGGATTACAGGGTCATGAACAAGAGGGGCCATTTCTTGCTGATCATTGGGGAAAGTGGCTTAATGTCAAGCAAAGCCCTCCTGGGTATATACTCACCGCATCAAACGGCCGTAGCTACATGTACGTACCATTAAACGTCTTAACTGGCCAAAATCATGGGTCTAGTCTAAATGGGTGGCAAGGGGGGCACCAAACAGTTTTGACACCGACAGGACTGATGAACTTAGATCCTGCATCTAACTTAGCTGATAATGTCCTTCACACACCAAGTGGTGATATGGAACTTAAACCCTTTGGTCCACATATCCTTCAATCCCCTGCAGGTCCTCTCAGACTGATGCCATCCCATGACGGAGCTATGCATTTGGAATCTCCCGAGGTTCATGTGCAAGGACCAGTGCATCATGAATATCATCACATCCGAGTCGACGAATCTCTACCAATGGAAAGTTTTGGATCAATCCTGAACACCCCATATGGACCAATGAAGTTGGTTCCTGCCAGAAGTGGTGATGGTGAAGGAGGTGCAGGTAGCAAAGGTGATGGCGGTGGTGGAGGCGGAAATGGCGGTGGTGGAGGTGGAAATGGCGGTGGTGGAGGCGGAAATGGCGGTGGTGGTGGCGGAAATGGCGGTGGTGGTGGCGGAAATGGCGGTGGTGGAGGCGGAAATGGCGGTGGTGGAGGCGGAAATGGAGGTGGTGGAAAAGGAGGAGGTGGAGGTGGAGACGGGGGTGGAAATGGTGGTGGCGGCGGTGACAAAGGAGGAGGTGGCGGCAGTGACAAAGGAGGAGGTGGTGGCGGGGGTGACAAAGGAGGAGGCGGGGATGGCGGAGGAGGTGGAGGCAAAGGGAGTAAAAGTGCTGACGGAGAAGACTCAGGTAAGTTACTGTTCATTTATCATTTACTGTTTGTAATTTTAAATTGAAAAATATATATAAGCACCAGGCATAATTGACAGAAAATTGTGATATGTAGAAGAACTGAAATTTTTAGTTATTAGGTACTTATTGATTGCCACATGTTTAGTTTTGTCTTTGCTTGATATAAAACAATTATCTAAACGAAAGATATGAAACTGAAAATAATAATATAATAATAATAATAGAACAGGAAGGTAAGGTTCTATTAAAAAAATATCCCTCTGAGAGTCGTTTATGGTGACCTAGATACAGAAAATCTTTTTTTTTCATTAGATATTTCTTTTAAGCTAATAAAATACTAATGCCATTTTTAATCACCAAAGACATAGAATTTGCCTTATAGTGATGGAAAATAGCCTGTGACGTAAGGCACTCTCTAGCTCAATAAAAATAAAACAACATTGTTAAATGCAGACTTCCCAATAAATTGAACATGCCAGCCGCAAGCGAGATCTGAAGAGCATTAAAAACCAAGCATTCTGACTGATAAGCATTCCTTAAGAGAACAAGCTTCCTTGCCAGGGTCAACATCAGAATAAGGACTTAACTTCCTATTAAACGAAGGCAGTCGCCATTTGGCCCCATTAAAAGAAACCATATACTTTCTTCCTTACTGTCGGACTGGCTGAAGGTCATACCCTGAATCTTCGGCAAATTTGACTTGTTCCTGCAAGGCAGTAGTATCATTACTATGGATGTTGATGAATAGAAGCAAATTACCAAAAAAATCATTAAGGTTAAGGTGGAACCTTGAGGAACAAAACCATTAATGGAAAACCAATAGATGTAATTCCACCCAGAGAGAGAGAGAGAGAGAGAGAGAGAGAGAGAGAGAGAGAGAGAGAGAGAGAGAGAGAGACGCATTTATAATATAAGAAAAAGAAATGAATGATACAAAGGATGCTTCCACAAATCTCATAAGTAGAAAGGTTATGATAAAAACAAGCGCTTTACAACTTAAATGAAATTCCTAAAAATATGCTGAGGTATAGCCAGTTCTTCACCCAACTCATCCATAATTCTTAATATACATTCGGTAATTACAGTCAAAAGATTACAGGGGGATGGGGTGTATGCTCAGACTATGCACTAAACATAAGTTACCCCTAGGTTCTGAAAGGTTTCTATCGGTGCATTGTTCATACGTTGTCTAAAGTACTTATTAAAGAAAGAGAAAAGACTTAAAGCTTGGTATTTTCAAGGAGAAGGTGAACTAACAGCATACTTGAAGATAAGAAAAAATAATTAAACACCTTTCACAAAGACAAAAGATAAGGATTCGACAGGCAACCATTGAAAGGTTTGGACTGAACTAGGTACACAGGTGAAAATGAGCCTCCTGGAAACACACACTTTCAAGGCAACTAAAAGAATCAAATCAAAACCAAGATCTTTAGATTGATAAAGCCCACAAAAAAACGTTTTCAGCCACTCTTAGTTTAAGGATGATGACACAGCCTCAAATCCGATCAGTTTGTGCAGGGGAGTCTGACAAAGAAACACCAGTGTTATTTAGAAAACAAGCATAGTGTCCAAACTCTACAAGGGGGATTCATTTTTGTGTCTGGAGTTACAAGTTAGCACCCATTGACCATAGAAGGTCTAATTTATACTGGTGGCCATTAGTTTGATTAAACCTTTCATAAAAAGTTGAAAATTCAAATAGATGTCCGAAACTATCACCTGGACGCCTATCAGTGCCAGGCTTACTAAGTGAGGGTAAGAGTGATAGTTATAGACAGAATTGAATTATTTGGGGGCAATTAACATTTCTACAATATTATATTTTTATTCTTTGCATATCCCTTTTTTTAAATTGGCTTTCAGAATGCACATAATGCCGAAGGAAAGCCGTGAGTGTGCTGAAAGTAGGTGCTCACGGGAGATAAAAGCAGAGAAAAAATAAATCCTTTTGAACATAAAAGAATAAATCCTACATTTAGATGACAGACAAAATTAAATGTAGTAACTATCTCAATTTATCTGAATCATAATTTTAAAACGACCAATTATAACAATTAGACAGTGGCACAAATTAATATTTAAAGAATAGATTAAAATTTTTATATCTTTTTTTCCTATGCAATAGAACAGGAGGCGAAATACAGCCTTAACTCTCTGAATTTGCAGAATAGATGAATGAAATTTACTGTTTTTAAATGGAGAATATTACAATATTAAGTATAATAAATTTAAATAAATATTGTGTTAGCAATTATTGGGTTTTTATCGACATCCCCTAAAACGTACAATCAATATCTAAATTATTTGTTATCACTTGAAGGAAAATAATTATCATCTGCTTTTCTCAAATCCTGAAGAGTACTTTGCATTCCAAGTCACTGTACGTTACAGTTTCAAAACCGAAGGTTAATGTTTTGATCCCATATCTTAAGTGTTATTTACATTTTGCTTTCATCAAGGATTCTAGTGCTGACAACTAGCAACAATTATTACTGTTAGGAATATTCAACCCTCCTACTAATATTGTCTTATTGATGTTAGTGTTAGTTTGATATTAGCAGAAGGGTAGCTGTTCTGCTGTTTTGCTCGCAGGCCCCAAACTCTTCCCCTACTTCCTTAAACCCCCAAAATTAGGAATACATCACCGTGTAATGCACCTTATTAATAGCATCTTGTTATTTGCACCAAGCTTGATTCGTACCAATTGTCATGGCTGTAGCCCGTGCACCCAAAATTGCCCCTGAATGAACACCCACCACCTGAAACAGGATAGAACATAGACTTTTGGTGGAAAACTGCACCTCCTGCTAGGCAAATGAATGAAGTTTCTTAATTAAGTTGCCTTACGGTTTTTGTCTTATTTTCTATAGGACCAATCAAAGTACAATTGCAGCTTGATCCAGAAGCACTAAAACTTATAGGAGGACTTACCTCAGCTGGCGAAAAAGAAAAAAGTGGCGGGGATGACGAAAGAGGTGGTGGAGGTGGAGGTGATGACGGTGGAGAAGGGGATGGAAAGGGGAACGGCGGTGATGGTGACAGTGGCTTTGAGGGAATTTTTCCATTTCCCTTCCCTCCTCCTCCATCACCACCAAGTCCTCCACCTCCTCCACCTGCGCCACCAACAATAATTACACCAACATACCCACCACAACCTCCCCCACCTTCTCCTCCACCCCCTCCTCCTCCCCCTCCTCCTCCTCCTCCTCCTCCCCCTCCCCCACCCCCTCCCCCACCCCCACCACCTCCTGCACCTCAAATAAAAATAATAGAGGCTGGTGGAGGAGGTGGAGGTTCAGGAGGTTCAGGAGGTTCAGGAGGTGGAGGAGGTGGAGGTGCAGGAGCAGGCAAGACTGGCAGTGGCGGTAGTGGCGGAGCAGCTGGAGGAGTTGGCAATTTAGGTTTAAATACCTTAGAGGCATTGGCTTTAGGAGCCCTTCTGGGTGCTAACCATGGTTCTGGTAGTGGAGGACTTGGCGGAATCGGGGGCGGTGGATTAGGAGCTGGTGGACTTGGAGCTGCTGGGCTAGGAGCTGGTGGACTAGGAGCTGGTGGACTTGGAGCTGGTGGTACAACAGGTGAGCAGTCATTTGCAAAAAAATTAACTTTTTTGAATTGATTCTAAATTTTTAAATATGATTCTAAGGAACTCCTTATAGTTAAAATGAACATTTTCCTTTGCTTTGTAAAACGTGTTATGGAGAAAATAAATTTCAAAAATGTATGTAAAAATACAAACGGGGTTGAATAATAACTGGCCTCCACTAATCAAAACGTTTAAAACCATAATCCCATCTTTATCGCCTTTAGTTACTTAGCAGAATCAAAGAGTATGAAACAGTGAAATTAGGACCAACAAAACACAACCTACCATTGAAATGTCTTGTCGTTAGTTTATGTTACTCTTCAGACAGTCGACCACACTCATGCACGGTTTGTATGAAAACAAGCGATAATGAATGTGGAATGAATGAAGGCCAAGTTGTTAGATTAAAGGCACAAGTGTAAGCTGGACATATAAATTGCACCCTTCCCCATTGAGATTCAAAACCAGGCCCACACAATAGCCAGAGGAAGGCGAGGAAATTTTTAAGAGAACACAGATGAAGCATTATTTTTATCATTTAATCTATTAATATCTGCTGATTTTTTTTTGCCTAATTTTATAGTGTTGTCAACGAACCTCTAATAGTGTAGGGCACCTAAATTTTTTTAAGTTTGTTAAAGTTAACTTCAGTAATTAAAATCTCAATATTTTTTACTTTTTTAGTTGTTCTTCCGGCTGGTGGAGTTGCAGGTAAGTAATTAATGATAACAATTTGTGTTGTCTATACAAACATTGCTACATATATATGTGTACAGGAAGCTTCCTATCCTCTATTCACATTTCACTTCCTTCACAACTGCACATTAGCCAGCGCCTTCGTTGTATACCCAACTCGTCAAAGTCACTATTTCCTGTTTTCACTGTCTATTAAAGTTTTGAACGGTTGAGTTTCAGTTTTTTGAGGCTGCATCACACCTATTCACTTACATTGTCTTTCCTTTCCTCTTCTTCTTTTTCTTCTTCTTCTTCTTTTCTTCTTCTTCTTTTTCTTTTTCTTCTTCTTCTTTTCTTTCTTTTCTTTTTCTCTTTCTTCTTCTTCTTCTTCTTCTTCTTTTCTTCTTTTCTTCTTCTTCTTCTTTTTCTTCTTCTTCTTCTTCTTCTT
>RDPX01000074.1:1271815-1287359 GCA_003991215.1 Morbakka virulenta
TTGACAGAATATGTAATATGTGGTTCGAATTACCACACATATGATCTTCTTTATGATATATGAGATTTCGCTTTTATCGTAACTTATTTCCGCTAACATCTTCGCTACCGAATGTGTACTCTTTCCGATTGCTCCTATCGCGCCAATGCTTAAATTGACAAATATAACTTTTTGATAATTTTTGCCTAGAAATCTTAGCAGAAATTCATATTTTTCTGATTTACGTTTCGAATTCACTTCAATATTTGTTTCAAAGCCGATTGTAAGTTCTAGAATATAAATCTTTCCTTTATCAATTACTAACAGATCAGGGCGATATGTATCTCCGGTAATAATAATAATAATAATAATAATAATAATAATAATGTTCTAAAGTTTTTAAAATCCCCTTACTTGTTGCGATTTTCTTTTCTTGTAATTGCTTTGATCATGTACTGAGACTGTTGTCGACCTGTTTTTACTCATTTTCCCAACGTATCTCAAGGTACCTCGTAACGACTCAACGTATCTCCAATCCATTTTCCCAGACAGCTACCAATGACTAAGTTGGCAATATAGCGAATCTGGTCAACTATTGCTTGAGCTTAGCAATGCAGAAGTCAAAATTGTCATAACCCAAAATGCTTTTGTGGATAACTTCTTATTTAACAGTGAAAAGTTGGGACGAAAAAAAACAACTGCAATCTGCGAGAGAAGTTTTTCACAGATTTTCAAAAGTTAATTAAAATTTCTTACAAAAATATCACAAATTAGGATTAATACTAATGAACTGGAGTAAGCTAATAATAAACTAAAATTAAAAGAAAGAAATTGCTGCATTGCTTAGGACACTTTTACTTTTGCCAAGAGAAACAACAGCTATAATTGCATTGACTGGGTTAATGGAACCAGTCAAATTCTAGCTGTTTGTGCTTTAAGTTTAATATAATTATTGTATATCAATCAGAAAGAACAATAGAAACATTTAGCAACATGAAGATTCTAATATTAAATACAAAACTACTTAACAAACAATTCGAAAAGCCTATTACTTTACAAAATAAAGAATATCAAAGTCACTTTTTAATACAGTAATCGTTTGAATAAGCGCCCCTCTCGAATAAACGCCCCCCCTTTGTTAATGGGGAGGGCGCTTATTCGAATTTTCGGAATTCACGGAAAAAATCGATTTAAAAATTCAATACCTTGCATGGACGGAAAGAAACACTTGGAAAAGAAGAATAACACTTTTTCTTTAAGAATTTTTATTCTTTTTTGTTTTTCTTATCAGGAAACTTCTTCAACTCACCGTCCACTACCTTAATCGTTTGAATAAGCGCCCCCCTGAAAAGCATNCATTGACTGGGTTAATGGAACCAGTCAAATTCTAGCTGTTTGTGCTTTAAGTTTAATATAATTATTGTATATCAATCAGAAAGAACAATAGAAACATTTAGCAACATGAAGATTCTAATATTAAATACAAAACTACTTAACAAACAATTCGAAAAGCCTATTACTTTACAAAATAAAGAATAGCAAAGTCACTTTTTAATACAGTAATCGTTTGAATAAGCGCCCCTCTCGAATAAACGCCCCCCCTTTGTTAATGGGGAGGGCGCTTATTCGAATTTTCGGAATTCACGGAGAAAATCGATTTAAAAATTCAATACCTTGCATGGACGGAAAGAAACACTTGGAAAAGAAGAATAACACTTTTTCTTTAACAATTTTTATTCTTTTTTGTTTTTCTTATCAGGAAACTTCTTCAACTCACCGTCCACTACCGTAATCGTTTGAATAAGCGCCCCCCTGAAAAGCATAAAAATGAAATACGCGCCCGGGCGCATATTTGAACGATTAGTCCCAATTCTCTTAGATAAAAATATTTTAGAGCACTATAAATGATCCCTAAATGACAGTTTTAAGCATTATTATTGCTTTTAACAAATAAGACTCTATATTTACTTTCCATGAATAAGTTTTTTGTTAAAATTCATTTTTATCATAATTTTTTAAATAAAAAATTCAATGTGGTTCTTAACCAAATGGAATGCCAGAAATATTCTGTTTTGCATTTCCGTATGTCATGCTAATATAGAGCTATTAAAAAAATGTTTTGAGATTTTCTCTTTTATCATAGCATACCCCCTAGTTAGTATTTTGTTTTTAAACTTAACCCTTTTCTTGTTCATTCACTATTTTTATTTTTCTTAATTCTTATACTGTTTATTTGTTGTAGTTTAATCTTTCACTGTTCTTTTTATTCTTTCATCTTACTTTCACTGTTCTTTTATTGTCCCTCCAGAATTTCTTACTGTTTTTCGTTTACATTTTTTCAACCCAACTCACCACCAGCTTTCGAGCTTCATGTGAGCATTCACAGTCAATACGGAAAACCTGCAAAAATTCTATCAAGTAGCTGCCAGCCAAGTGCAATCATGATTGCAGGATTTGGAGCAACTGCACAAACCATCCTTTGTTCCGGAGGTATGTAATAACTGGTTTGAATGGGTCATTAGCATATTTTCTGTTGTTCATTAGCATAGTTTCTGTTGTTCATTAGCATATTTTCTGTTGTTCATTAGCATATTTCCTGTTCTTCATATGCATATTTTCTGTTGTTTATTAGCATATTTCCTGTTGTTTATTAATATATTTCCTTTTGCTACATATTCGAAGGCAGAATACATTTTTGTGACACTGCACAAAATTGGGACAACAAACTTTAAATGAAACTCTACTGAACTCTTGTACTTTTCTAAAGGCCTGTACTTTTCTGAAGTCTTGTAATTTACTTAACACTTGTACTTTAGTCAACACTTGTACTGTACTAATCCAATTGCGGACGTCATGACATCCAATGTTAATGGTATTTACTTCATTTCATTTGCTTGATTTCTTAACTTAACCTCCTGAAACATGTTCTGCTTTAAAAGGAAAAGATTCAGTAATCCGTTCTTGGTATTTAAAGCTTTTATAGTACATTTGTTGGCCCTCTCTGAGTTGTATTATGATTAACCTCAATTTGTTATCTGATTTCTTTAAGAGAAGTACCATGATAATTCTTGGGACAGTTTACAGCAGTGGTTTTCTTGTACCTACAGCCGGTTTGTTTATTGTCCCTCCTACCCATGAGACAGACTTCCCACTGCTGGATGCCAATCTAGCATTTCATGGTCTCAGGGGCTGCTAAGAGATGCTACACCTTGCTTAAGGTTGACCTAGAGGTAGTTGCGGTGAAGGGTTACTCCATTCTCCCATGTCGAAGTTCAACAACCAGAAACAGTTTTATATTATAACCGGAAATGATCTTGTTGAGTAAACAAACAAGAAAGAACAACATTTTGGTACAAGGATTCAAATGTAGTTGCTGATGATAGAGTAAATTCCGTCAAAGTGGAATGTAGGATGAGCTGCCCTTTTATTTCCTCAAACTGTACCCCCGTTCTCAACACCTCCAATTGCTGTACCCCTGTCTTATGAAAGATCAAATATATCCGAACCTTGAGTAATTTGAACAATTTATTTTACAACTCCATTTTTCCTCTTGGAAGATTTTACATACCCAGAAGTCAAATTTCGGCAAAATACAATTTTACCTCACAAAACAACATTAAACTTAATTCTTCAATTTTTTTTTATCTTTTAAAAGACCATCGAATGTCTATTTTTTTTACTGTAAATGGGAAGTCTGCTCCTTGTAGACCTCCACCTTGTTCGGTTATACCATTATAAAAACTGTATAAATCAACTACAAAGAAAAAAGAGAGTATTTTTATGGAATACCCAATGTTTTCTTTTCAAAAATATGCCACTCGAGCTAGATTTAAACGTTTTCTACAGCATATTTGTCAGCTGTCTTCTTTGGTTTCATTGCAACCTTCATTGATTTAAACAGCTGATGACCAAATATCTCTATAGAAGCAATGTTATGTGATTAGGGCATACCATGTATAATGATACTAGTTGTATGGAACTATGAGACAACGACAGAAGAAAGTATTGCTTCAAAAGATATGAGTCGATCTTAGATTTCAAAATATTCACGTCTTATGGTGAGAAAAGCACTCATACGTCAGAGTTCCACTACTCAGCTGTCTGAAAGAAAAATACATTCACAGAAAGATTTAAAAATAACGATAACAAGCAACTGCATGAGGATGAAGACGTTAAGAAAAAAGAGTCACCCGCGGTGGAAAAAACTAAGGTGGTGCCAGCGAACAAAGCTCATTCGACTTTTTTCATAGTAATTAATAACTATTGAAAAGACTAAGAGGAGGCACATTTAGCTGATAAGACAATACTTCAAGTGTCGCAGAACGAGTTGGAGCTATTAAGTTACAAACACTTTTCTGAACTTGATCAAGAACCTCAAGGTGAGATGAAAGAGCATCCGTTCAGGTGTAAAATTAGTATGCCATGCAAAGACGGATGGTAAATTTAGAGAAATACAACATGGCCTCAGATGTAAGGTAACCTTTAGGACGATACAAACAACCACCCTTTTTAGAAGCAAACAACAATCGATTTAATATAAAAACCTTAAGAAAGATCTGGAAAAAATGACAAACCAACCATCCTCATTGATAAACATTCCTCACAAGGAGAAGCAACCACATCAGTTAACACTAAAATGGTATTCCATAAATATTGGAAAGAGAAATAAGGGCTAAGCTATTTATTAAAATACATGAGTGTTGTTTTAGCTGGATTGAAGTTAACCAGCTACTTTTGTTTCCATTCTCTGACAACTTGAAGGTCAGACTCTAAATATTTCGCAAATTTGACTTGTTCCTGCTCAGTTGCCTTGTGGTCAATGCCAGAGTAAAGGGTAGTGTCATTAGCATGGACGTTGATGAACTGAAGCAGGTTACCAGAAAGGTCAATGATTTAAAGTAGGAAAAGAGTTCTACCAAGAATATATCCTTCAGGAAATCCAGCAATAATTTAATACTGATCAAAAGTAATTCCATTCATTGTGACTCGCATTGTGACTCGCATACGACGATCCAAGACAAAGGACTGAGCGGAACCAAGACCTTTTCACAAATAACAAAACTAGAAAGCTTATGAAGGAAGCCAGGATGCCACACCATAGTAACTACCTTGATATTCTAGAGCTATAGCACTTCCTTTGCCAAATGTATCCATAAACCGTTAAATGCATAACGTGGTCACAATCAAAAGGACAGTGGTGGAGTGAGTTGTTTTAACTTGGTACTGAACATTACCAAAATCAGTACATTACTGATAAGTAGTTCAAAGACCTTACTAATGACAGAAAGAAAACCTGCAATTCAATATTTGTCAAGAAAAAATGGATCACCTGTATTCCTGAATAAAAGGATAAAATCAGAAGCCATCCAGGAAGATAGGAAACGAGATTCCGATTGGCAATAACTGAAAGATCAGGACAACAAGGAAGACCTCTCAGAAACACACCCTGTCGAAATAACTACAGAAATTGAATCTAGGCCAAAGTTTTTACATTTTTCCAACTCCTGAATATTCTTTGCAAATATTCTTGTCCAACATCTTATCAGTTGTTAAAGGCCATGAAAACCAAATGTTAATCAGAAAAGAATTTTTAAAGAAAATTCAGTCAAGAGATGAGCTTTTGTCCCTGGAGGATAAAGAAAACCAAATATCATAAAAAAATGGAGAAATAGTTGACGTATCAACACAAGAAATATTATTGTAAATCTTTTAGTAACCTTTTGGAAACACCCCCCCCCCCAAAAAAAAACAACACAACAACTCCCTCAACAAACCAAGATTCAGCATCAAAACTTACCCTTTTAGTTATATTTCTAGCGCGTCTGAAAGAAACCCGATATTCTGATGATATCTAATCAGTTTGCAAAAGGAGTCCTAGTAAAGAAACACTGTCAGTGAATGTCAATCTAGGTAAAAGGTCAGCTTTTTCTTTAGGGGATTGAGAAAATCAAATATCATAAATGAATGGGGGAATAATCGACTTGTTATAATTCAAAACATTAATGTAAATATTCCACAAAATTCGACTTCTAAGTCTTTGAGTAGAAATACATTCTTAAACTCGCATAGCAAAGTAATATTTAAGATCAGAAATCACCCTTTTACAAGCATTGCTATCCTCTCTGAGAACAAACCGAGGTTCAACAATTTTATCACGTTGAAACTGAACATGCAAATAATTGTAATGAGCAATGGCACAATGACAATGAGCACTAAACCCTGGAGGAAATTGAGGTTTGACTTTGTAGCTACAACTAGATAAAAGTGTTTGAATACAAAACTGAGCCCATTCTACAAAATCAGTTGCAACACTGGGAGCCAATTTGGTAAGACTGAAGTTCAAAATACATCACGAAACAATCCATCAAAATTTATTCCTATCAGCCTGACCAAATTTTATGATGATAAAGACTTATCATGGTGTAGATTATCAATAAGACTTAAAACAATTTCTTTAACCACTCCAGTGACAACAAGACCAGAAGGTCAAAAAGGAGGTAAAGATGAAACCGTGCAGTGCTGGAGGAATAGACGTTTACAAGATACCTATCAAAGAAAACTCTTCTGATCTTGACGTAGGAAACCTTGCGGAAAAATTAACAACCTGCACAAAATAATGGGCAAGATCGAAGTTGTAAATAACTTATCCAGGTCCGTCAATTATGAAGGTCACTTTTCTTATCTTATTTTTCCCCTTGTTCTTTTTAAATCTCTTTATTTGTTTTTTTTCCTCTCCCAATTCTATTCGCCATTCAAACTCGAGTCCAGGCCTTGAAAGTATTGCGTCAATTCTTTTCTCCCTTATAAGTGGCATCATAGGTGAGTGTACATGTTTTCGGGAATAGAATTGGGAGAGAGGAGAAAAAATGCTTCTAGATTTAGTATCACTCAACAAATGAGCGAAGACCTCAAATGCTATCAAGTAGGTGAGAAACCACTGTTCTTTTCATAATGTCAAACAATGAACTTGATAAGAAAAAGAACAAACAGGCTGTGTTTTTAAAGCAGCTACAGCTGCACCAGTCCCCGTGATGTTAGGGACACTGCTAATGAAGAAGAAGAAGGCGTACCAGAAAATTCAGACGCATAGTCTTGGTGGTCAGCCGAAGAAAAGAGCTGACTGCGGGGGCGATTGGTTTCTATAACTGTAGAACCCAGCTATTTTACTAATTGTCTTTACAATAATAAGAACATATTTTGTAGTTAGAGAGTTCTCATATTATATTCTCCATTTACCATTTAGATTAAAAACATACCTTATATAGAAAATTACTAATCCAATAAATTGACACCAGCGTATTCAATGCATGGAATAAGGAAGACAAAAAAGGGAAAGAACTGTCTAATGCCAATTATATTAACAAAAACTATGAAAACACAACAATTTAGGGTAATGTGACTAATGGGGCTGGGTAAATGCAACAATAAACTTTTAAAGCAAATTTTTAAATCAGATTTAAAGGAAATTTGAGCGACAAATATATCAAAGGTTTTTGCAAATGCAGACAATCAATCTTCACAGAAAATGGAATGGGGAGAACTAAAATCACAACTAATTTGAACATTGATTTAAAATTACTTAAATAATAATGATAATACTTACTTACTTACTTCAGCCTGGAGATTGTAAGTCAAACCTCTCGACCACATCTCTTCTCCATCCTCTTCTATCCAGGGCTCTTCTTCTGAGTTCTTCAGGCGTCAGCATGGTGATATTTTGTATGTGCTTGATAAAGTTTAGCCTAGGTCTTCCTCGTCGGTTTCTTTCTTGGAAATGCTCGAACAAAGCGAATCTACTTATGATATCATCCTTCCTTATCCAATGCCCTAGCGATCTCAGCTGACGTTGGAACATTTTATCGCTCAAATTACCTCTCTTTACACGTCTGAGTATTTCATCGTTTCTTACTCTGTCTATTCTTCTAATCCCAAGGATGAACCGGTAACAACTTGTTCCAAAGGAGTCGATTTCTTTCTTCATTGCTTTGGTTGTAACCCATGTTTCAGAGTTGTAGAAAATAATGGAGACTATAAGTGAATCGAAGAGGTGTAACTTCACTGCCAGGGAGATGTCTTTTGATTTCCAGATTGTTGCTAGTTTCCAGAACTGACTCCAGGCCAATCCTTTTCGTCTTTTTAAGTCCGTATGGCAGTCAGCTAAGTGGGCACCAAGGTATTTAAAGTCATCGACGACTTCCAGACTTTTGTTCTCTGAGATTTCTACTAAGACTTTGCCTTCATTTACCACAGTTCTTGGTTCAACAACATCTCTAATCATAACTTTAGTCTTTCCATAGTTAATATTCAAACCAACTCTTTTTGCTGAAGTTTCTACTGTCAGAAAATGCTCTATTGCCTCTGTTTCATCTTTGTCTAGCAGTACAATATCATCTGCAAAGTCGAGATCGGGAAGCAGATCATTCGGGTGTGTTTCAAGTCCTGTTGTCTCTTCAGTACTTTGCAGTACATAATCGAGTACGATGATGAACAGGAAAGGAGCTAATGTGTCTCCCTGTAGGACCCCCGTAGTTATTGGAAATTCTTTGCTCAGAATTCCATCTATGCGAACTGCTGACGTGCCATTGTCGTACAAACATCTGATGGTGTTGACGATTTTCTCTGGAATTCCGAAGTTTCGAAGTATCTTCCACATCGTCTCTCTGTTTATGGAATCGAAGGCCTTTTTGAAATCAATGAATGTCATCACAGTTGGTAAATTTTTCTGGTGGAACTGTTCGAGTACTCTTCTGATGATATGGATTTGTTCAATGCAGCTTTTACCTTTCCGAAATCCTGCTTGGAACAGGCGTAGGCTTGATGAGACTTCGTAATATATTCTGTTAAGAATAACACGGTTGAACACTTTTGCAGCAACAGACATAAGAGAGATTCCTCTAAAATCAGTCATGCTTTTTGATGGTTTTTTGGGAACTGGGATTATGATACCCATTTTCCATTGTTTTGGTGCTTCTTGATGGTCGAAGACCTTGTTGAACATTTGGCAAAGGTAATCTGTGAGTTGATTTCCTCCGTATTTTAGGGCTTCCGCAGTGACGTTAGAATCATTTCCTGGTGATTTACCAATTTTCAATCGTTTCACTGCTTTCGAGACTTCGCCAAAGGTAAAAGCATCTGTGCTGATAGCTAGATCGTGTTCCGCTGGAAGTATTACACCAAGATTGTCGTTTGAGTTGATATTGAGAAGTTCTTCAAAGTATTCTGCCCATTCGTCTAGCAGCTCGGTAATTGAGGTCGCCGGTTCACCATTCCGTTTATTCACATACTTTGGGTATGCACTTGAACTCTTGCCAGTTAATTTTTTGACAATATTGAATAGTCCCCTAGTATCATTTCTCATACTAGCTGCATCTGCTTCGATACACATTTGCTATAATGATAATAATTGATAATAACTACTAGTTACTCATTTCTCTTTACTAATTAATTATTAATTTAATAATTAGTATGTGCAATATAAATAGCATTAATCACCTGAATCAAATAATATGAACATGTCAAAACTTTATTAACTCCGCTAATTTTTAAATCGGTCTAATTGAATTGTACCTTAGGTTCTAAAAAAGGGTAATTTACTTCACCTTTTTGTCAGCATTCAAATTATAACAGTAATTTACTGATCATTACCGATTTTTTTGTTTGCAGGTACCAAGGTGATCTCTTTTGTTGCAATGGATGCTGAAACGGGAACAGCATTATTGATAAATGCAAAACCATCATATTCTGTCGCTCTCGGACCAAACCTTGTCGTTGAATTGCTCTTGACTGATTCTCCTCAGACTAAATATCTGATCGCTTCCGATATTCTGATGGCAAAGAAAAAAAAGCAAGAAGAAATTATTTTGAAACAAGCAGCTTTAGACCAAGCCAAAAAAGAAGTGGCGAAGAAGAAGAAAGAGTTTTTGTTACAACAATTGCTGAAAATACAGAAATTACGCAACTTTGCTGTCGGATAAGTAAACCTTTTTTTTTATAAACAGTCGTATATGAAAAGTGAGATATGACAGAACCCATGTTTTCTATTAATTATAATTTATTTAAACATTCAAGCCCATCAACAAATTCGTAACACGTTTACAAACATCTATGTTCAATTCATCACAACTATTTAGGAGACCAGTGGCTTAAAAATAGTTGACCTCTAATACTTGATAACATTCGAACCATTACCTGACAACTACTGATAATGTGGAGCAATGGTTGATTGTTGCCTGAAATATATGACTATACCTTTCATTGGTAAATAACACTAAATGATGTTGGGCATTCTCACATTTAAGCTTACTGTCAAGTTAAAAATAAAGCTCATTTTCTGACCCTACCATTTGTAGGTAGAGTCCATTGCATGATTCCAGTGAATGATTTCAGTGAATGATTTCAGTGAATGATTCCAGTGAATGATGTGCCCGGTTGGTTTATTGCAGTGAATAATGCTGACTATTACCTGACGGTAGGTGAAGTGTTCTATTGCTTGCTTAGTTGTTGAAGGTGTGGCTCGTCATTTGAAACCAGTTGAAAATATGAGAAAGTTATCTATAATGGACTACTTTTGGATATGAAAGGAAGGTCAGGATGTGTAATATACTTTTCATTCCGATTCGAAATTCTGTAATTCTTTCTTCTTCTGTTGTAAGTCTAAAATTGCTTTCAGAGCTTTAATTCAATAACTAACATACGATGCTCTTTAGCAAAGCTCATTAAGTGCCAGGTAACTTATGATGTACTTGGCTGTGGATTGCATTTGATGATATGATGTTGTGATGTTCTTCTGGTTGATGGGTACCGGTATCACTTCAAGTACTTCATCCAAATTTATCAAAAAACCAATTCAAAGTAGAGGCCTTAAACAGAATATAAAAATCTATTTTATAGTCTGATATGAATCAAAATTCATATTCACCTCTAATTTAAGAGAAAAAATAAAAATGAAATTAAGATCATACCAATATGGAACCATAATGACATGGGAATAGCAAACCCAACACAGCTCAAGTGTACCTCAACATGCTAATGTGAAGTAAAACCTAAAGAAATAGTTTTGGAAAAGATTATTTACATACGAGGTGTGTTTTATTAATTATAAAGTCAACTCGACTTAGATCTACAGGAGTGTATATAGTTAAAGCAAATTGTGGCATCAAATATTTACCACGACAGTGAAATGTTTCTCGATTAAAGTTGGTCAGAAAACAGTTGTTTTCTGTATAGCAGCCTTTCTGTTTTATCTACGTTCAGTTGATGAGAAAGTTCTTTTGTTTTTCATGATAGCTATGGATTTCAAAAGTATCGTTTGCTCTCTCTTTAAATGGCTTATGGTAGGAAACTATAGAATATTTAGGAAAGTAGTGTTTGTTTATTCCATATTTTCGAAAAACTTGCTGACAAAGAACCAAAGTGCAAGCAGAGAAAATTATGGCGCAAAATGTATGAAAAGATATACATAGAGAAAGAAAAAAACGAATTAATTATTGAAAATTTATCAATATATTGTAGATTTAGCCTTTCCATTGAATACAAAATATTTTCTGAAGAAGAGATATTGAAAGGAGAAAAATTGCTTAAGTTACAATGGAAAAAGAAAATAACAATGAAAAATAGAATATACGATGATGTGACCTGTAAATACAAAAACAGAATAAATTAATCTTCTTCTTCTTCTGAGTTCCTTATCTTTTCAGGACGATGGAGATCATGGTCTTCCATCTCTTTCTCTCTTTTGTAAAAAATAAATTAATAGGCAACTAATATAGATTAAGCTTACTAAAAATAGATGTATAAAATTAGGTACTAAAGCTTCATGGAGACTATAGTTCATCCAATATAATTACGAGGAAGACTGCTTCCTCTATGAATAAACAAATTATACCAGTTTAAATAGATCTTACTTCTTGGGTAACAATACCAACAGAGTTGATTTTAGATGTTTCACTGTAAAAAGGTCAACGGCCAAATAGAGATCTTGAAAATTGATGATTGCAGTGTTGGAGCTTTGTCTCGGTGAATTTCAAACAGTTTTTATCATGTGTGGTAAGCTTTTACTTAAGCATTTTTTCTTATCCTGAAAAAGTGGCAGCAAAAACAGTAGCTTTTTGTAAAGTATATAACATAGAAGATTAAAAAGACCTTATCCGAGAAATTCACCACAAAGATTGTGATAGTGCCACCCAAAGACAATCAGCAGTTATATTTTCTTATTTAGATATTTTTAAATACATATACAATTTATTACTCCTGTCTTTTATTTGTAAAGCCCTACTTGTGCCAACTACTAAAACGTGAAAGTATCTATTTACTTTAGATTCAACGCTGTTATTTGTACATATTTCTTTGTTCTATAGTTCAATTATAACAGCAAATCGTCTGTTTCCTATATGTGTCAAGTTCTGGTTCGTTCATGGTTCACTTGTGATAAAATTCAAATCTATCAAATTTCACTTGTGTTTTAAACTTAGCTTTGTTAAAGACCACTTATTTGAAGATTCTCTTTTATTCAGTTTTACTTGTGTTACAGTTCACTGTATCAAGGTTCGCTGGTGTCAAGTTTTAGATTAAGGTTGACTGATGTCAAGATTAACAGACAACAGTTTTCAGTGGTGTTAGGGTTTACTGGTGCCAAGGTTTATTATTGCCAAGGTTCACTGTTGCTAGCTAATTTCCGTCACAGGCTGATTGTGTTACACAGTTCCAAGGCAAACTTTCTGTGACTCATAATAAAAGAATCAAATAATAGGTTTATGAGAAAGTTTTTAATGTTGTGATTAATATTGACAATACCGACAATATAAACAGATTAATTTATGTAAATATAATAGTTAATTATAAGACATTGATTGATTTGGAAATAGGTACAAAAATTGCTGCCATCAAACTTACCACTTGTATGACAGCAGGAAAGAAAATTATCACGGGTTGAATGAAAATTTAGAGCGAGACAAAAGGCATTTCAGAAATAGATTCTAGTTTTTCTTAGCAAGTTAATTAAGAATAGTATGATCTATGGTCGGGGCTTTGGCCATAGGGTCCAACCATGCAGGACAGGGGTCTCGAAATGCTTGAGCTTTGGCTGAAGATCAACATAAGAGGAAGGGCCTTCCTATGGAGGGTCCTGGATGAGTGATATCTTGTATTGTATGGTGTTCTGCGTGCTTTCTATCCCACTTTTGCTTGATCTGTTGCTTCCCTCCGGGTCTTTTATAGATGGATATCTGTGAAAGATAGTAATGGGCCCACTGTTTACCAGGGGTTTCATCAATGAAAGACCCAATATGATATATGCAAACTAAAACAATGCTTCATTGTTCTATTAGTTTATTAATTGTATCTACAATAATGACATTGACTTGGTTAGTTAAGGTCTTGTAAATGGTTTGAAATGACAACATTGTGCAAACAATGCATACAAATAAATATTATATTACACGTTTTAATAATACATGTTTATTTTTTATCTTATATATTCGCTTTAGCCAGGGATCAGGCAAGAGAAGAAAAAAGAGGAATTCCACTTACTTTGCTATTTATCAAGCTCTAAATTTGTGTACCAATCTCCTCATCTTACATTTTATAGCAATTCCCTTAACAAACAATCACCTTAAACATATTTGCAATCTGTCTTCCCTACATTCAATACGCCTAGATCCTCCAGTCTTTCACCAGCTGTAATTGAGGTGTTAAACAGATGCCGAATGGACGACAAATTTTATATATATATTAGTAAATAAAATGGCATTGATTTATTTGTAGTGCCTCAGGGAGCATACTTGGCAAGGAAAAAAGTCAGCTGGAGATAATTCATGAACACCCATAATACTGCGCTTCAAAGTGACATGCATAAACTTGGGCGAAGATAACATTTTTAAATAAAAAAATTATTTCAGAAAAGCTATCAAGACCAAAATTGCAAAAAATAAAAGTGTGTTTGTTATGGTTTATCAGTAAACTGGTCCAGAACATGAACTGATCATCGCTAAGGGGTCCAGTCGCTAAAATGTCTGAAGGTATCGTAGCGATGCTGTGCCATGGGGAGTCCGAAGTCCGCAACCCTCAGTTTTAAAGCCACGTCCTTAATAGGGCAATCACTTTCTATATACTACTGTTGTTACCAAAATGTTAACTAAGCAAACAATACAGTTATAAGATAATCAAAGATNTGCTTGAGCTTTGGCTGAAGATCAACATAAGAGGAAGGGCCTTCCTATGGAGGGTCCTGGATGAGTGATATCTTGTATTGTATGGTGTTCTGCGTGCTTTCTATCCCACTTTTGCTTGATCTGTTGCTTCCCTCCGGGTCTTTTATAGATGGATATCTGTGAAAGATAGTAATGGGCCCACTGTTTACCAGGGGTTTCATCAATGAAAGACCCAATATGATATATGCAAACTAAAACAATGCTTCATTGTTCTATTAGTTTATTAATTGTATCTACAATAATGACATTGACTTGGTTAGTTAAGGTCTTGTAAATGGTTTGAAATGACAACATTGTGCAAACAATGCATACAAATAAATATTATATTACACGTTTTAATAATACATGTTTATTTTTTATCTTATATATTCGCTTTAGCCAGGGATCAGGCAAGAGAAGAAAAAAGAGGAATTCCACTTACTTTGCTATTTATCAAGCTCTAAATTTGTGTACCAATCTCCTCATCTTACATTTTATAGCAATTCCCTTAACAAACAATCACCTTAAACATATTTGCAATCTGTCTTCCCTACATTCAATACGCCTAGATCCTCCAGTCTTTCACCAGCTGTAATTGAGGTGTTAAACAGATGCCGAATGGACGACAAATTTTATATATATATTAGTAAATAAAATGGCATTGATTTATTTGTAGTGCCTCAGGGAGCATACTTGGCAAGGAAAAAAGTCAGCTGGAGATAATTCATGAACACCCATAATACTGCGCTTCAAAGTGACATGCATAAACTTGGGCGAAGATAACATTTTTAAATAAAAAAATTATTTCAGAAAAGCTATCAAGACCAAAATTGCAAAAAATAAAAGTGTGTTTGTTATGGTTTATCAGTAAACTGGTCCAGAACATGAACTGATCATCGCTAAGGGGTCCAGTCGCTAAAATGTCTGAAGGTATCGTAGCGATGCTGTGCCATGGGGAGTCCGAAGTCCGCAACCCTCAGTTTTAAAGCCACGTCCTTAATAGGGCAATCACTTTCTATATACTACTGTTGTTACCAAAATGTTAACTAAGCAAACAATACAGTTATAAGATAATCAAAGATTTTGAAGAGAATAGATAATCGAGGTTTCTCGTCGCCTTGCCACATATTTGTCGATTTTGAAAGAGAACCCCTGAAAAATCATTTTTAGCAGAAGAAAGGCAGCTTGTTGAATGAACAGTTAGAAAGATAGGTTCGCTGTAATGTAAACTAATTAAAAAAGCAATTCATTAATGATAAATTTTTTAGAATATTTGACAAAAAGGTCATTAAATCAAGTTACTGTTCTGACCTTTGCTTGAAATAGTTTGGATTCGTACACACACACACACACACACATTCACACACACCTACACACAC
>RDPX01000074.1:1287681-1313991 GCA_003991215.1 Morbakka virulenta
AATAATAGTAAGAGAAGGAGTTGTAGTAGTAGCAGTAGTAGTAGTAGTAGTGATAGTTACAGTAGCAGTAGTAAAAGTAGTAGTGGTATTAGCAATAATAGTAACAGAAGTAGTTGTGGTGGTAGCAGTAGTAGTAGTAGTAGTAGTAGTAGTGGTAGTTACAGTAGCAGTAGTAAAAGTAGTAGTGGTATTAGTAATAATAGTAACAGAAGTAGTTGTAGTGGTAGCAGTAGTAGTAGTAGTAGTGGTAGTTACAGTAGCAGTAGTAATAGTAGCAGAATTAGTAATAATAGTAACAGAAGTAGTTGTAGTGGTAGCAGTAGTAGTAGTAATAGAAGCAGCAGTAGTGGTAGTAGTAACATTAGAATAAGTAGTAGTAGTTGTAACAATGGGAGGAGTAACAGTAATAGTAGTAATTCTATTAGTTGTAATAGTAATATTTGTAACTGAAATAGTAATCGTAGTATTAATACTAATAGAAGTAGTAGTAGAAGTCAAAGTAGTAGTAATATTTTTACTAGTAGTAATGATAGAAATACTAATGGTAGTAGCAACAGTAGTAAGTACTGTTAATACTACTAAGATATTTTGAATTTTTACCCTTTCATCAAATAAATTGAACTTAATTAATGCTATGTGTGACGTGTAATATTAAAAATTTGACAATAATAGGTCAAGTAGAGGTAAAAAGGTATCCCAACGGCGATCGTTTTAGTAAATTTATTACGATCAGAATTAGTGGTAAAAATAGAAGTATTTATAGTAATAATAATTACAGTAAAAATGATAATAGTAATGAACCCCAATTATAGGATTGATAATAAGGGCATTTGTAGTGGTACATGCAATAACAATAGTGGTAATAGTAGTATCAGCAGTGAAGGTACGCTACTATTACTACTACTACCAGTATTTCCTAAAAAGGAGTAGTGACCACAAAAGGGATATTTGTAACAGCAGTATGGAAGAAGCTTTTTTTTCTATACCAGATCACTAGACATTATCTTTTTACATCATCAGAGTCTTCCGCTTCTGTTGAAGAAAATGCTGTTAAGTACCTCAATGTGCACTACCGACTCGGACGTAGAGAAAGGTGCATTTGCTTAACTGTTCCTTTTCCACCACAAACATAACTGATATCATCTCAGTAGTTTCCCCATTTAATTTGGTTGAATCTTCTTCAGCCATATGATGTACACAATAAATTTTGGCTTCTTCAGCTTCTTCAATCAAAATGTCCAAAGTTTAATTCGTGACTATATTTTGTAGTTCCCAATGTAGTTCTGCTACAAATGGAGTTGTAGAGAGTTTGCTTCCAGCTTGCGAAGATGGTACTCAGTACATGGAAAATTGTCTTGATTTCTTTTGGGTTTCCTTAGTTGGTGCTTTTGTAGTATTTATTTGTAGATGGTAACTTGTTAATTACTTCTTGCCGAGAAAAACCTGTTCGTCTTATATCTGAAGGAGTACTAGCAGGAGGTAGGTATTATCTGGTATTGTGCTTTTAATCAAGCCTGTAGCTCTACCAATTATTAATTACATTGGGGTCCAGTTTGCTTTGCATGAGTTCATGTAGACTATACAGGGAATTAATATTTAGCCATTGAGTAACTCGTGACTATTACAACCGTGTTAGTTGTATTTAAATTGTATCCAGATTTGTGCCATTTAGTTTAGTTAATAAATTATTTTTGATGGAACTTTCATCCTGGTATTCTGTATGAATTGCTTGCAGCTTAGAGTGTGATCCAACATGACACAAGACCAAAGGTTAGACTTATGAAACGTTCACTTTGTGTTCAGGGTATATACGGTCTAGTGTTTTTTCTTAAAGAGTATTTTTTCCATGTTTCAATTCATGTTTTGCTTCATTGTTCCTGACACAAAAGGTATATATTTATTTTGTCGGGGTTTGACCTTAGGCTCTTGGTTTTGTTTTTATTTGTTATGCTATTAAGTACGTCGCTCAACACTGAAAAAAATTGTTTGCAAGCTATACGTTAAGAATCTATACAAAATTCATCAGTAGTAGTAGTAAAACCTTGAGTATTGATGTGAATGAAGTGATCATTTATAGTCTTGAATAAAATGGGTGATCGAAAACTGTCTTGTTGTAAACTTTTCTTCAGTTGTTTTTTTCTTTTCTTTTTTCCACTGTGTACAAAATGGAGCATTTGGTTTGATATTATCCTCTTAAGTACTTTATTTAGTTTCTGGTCTTAAGGCGTATCAAAGGAATGAGCATGCAGAGTGTGTATAGTTATGATCGGAAGTGGAAAAAGGAGTTTTGCTTTGATAAACCTTTAAAAATACAAGAAAAGTTAAATTTTTACTTAAAAACTATTTTTCGTCTTAAAGTTTGTATTTTAGGAGCACAGAGAAATTTACCCTGGATAAAATTCAAAATTAAAAAGTACAAAAGAAAGAAAGTTGACGAAGGGGTGATACCAATGCATTTATTTTATTAACATTCAGTTGGTATTTGCAGTCTAATTACTTCATCCGTATCATTTTTTTAAATGTACATGTTGTATGAGTATTTTTTATTTGGGTACCAGCTTCAAACGTATTTTAACTTTTCTCTTTTTTTGGTTTTAGCATAACCTCGATGTTCTTTTTCACATTAATTATGTTTATTGAATAATCTTTAATGATCAAATATTAGCACTTTTTTACAGTGCAATTTATTTGAATTGAAGTAAAAGAATACAAATCTACTGCTGTATTTAGTTGATGTTTAGCTAAGGGTCTATATTAGTACTCTTGCTGTCTGAATATGAATATGTTTGTGTAGTTATCTGTGAGACGATGCCTATTTAAAAAAACCTGTCACTGTGGAAAGTTGACCTATTTTTCACCTTCGTTTTGTTTGTTTCGAATTGTCTAGGAAAGTACATTTTCAAAATGCCTAACTAGAAATCGTTTGATTTGACCTATTTTAGGCTGAAATTCAATAGTGTACTAAAAAGTAGCTGGGTCACAATTCTTGTCAGGGTGCCCAGGGGCCTAAGGGTACCGTGCAGGCCCAAGGAGCATTTTGTAATCAAAAGAAAGGGCACTTATTGGTGATGGTTGATCTACTCTGCTATCTGCTACCTGAGAACCATCTGCATGGAACAGTTTAGTTCCATAATTGATTTAGTTCAGATTTTGAAATAGTCGTGTGATGTAACCATATGCTCCTTCAGTGGTATATGTACAGTGGGTGAACATGTGTAGGAATGAAAATGCTTCAAAATGTAGTAGTAGAAAGGACTGGAAATTATTCTTCCAGAAATACAAAACGATGTAATTGTATTTCTGTTATGAGTGAAGCCCTATAACCATTGAATTAATTACATATCAAGGCTCTTAATTAAAGCTATATGGCAAATACAAAAGATACTTTATTTTAGGATACAAGTACATTAGTAATGTATCTTTTAGCAACTAACTTTGTTTATGCTTCACTTTCTTTGTTTTAACATTTTTTTATGAATACAGACCAATTTATGATATTGGTCTTGTTGTTAGTATTGCTCTGGGTCGTTGTCGCTGGGTGGTTGACGCTGGGTGGTTGATTCTGGATGGTTGATGTTGGGTGGTTGACGCGTTAACTTGCTTCATAGCGACTCTTCTTTTCTTATTTTGCAGCACAGCAAGCAATGGCACAGACTGCCGCAGCTGCACAAACTGCACAAGCAAGTCAGGCAGCAATGGCTGCTGCACAACAAGTTGCAGCTCAACAAACCCTCACTAAAGCTGCTACGGATGCTGCAAATGCAGCTACAGCCGCTATTGGACTACTTGGTGCTGTTGGTAAGTCATTTTTATTTATACAAGAGCAACATGGTAAGCTCTTTAGTGGCATATTTAAACCCAATACCTTTAATCTAACGTTTATAAATGACAAACAAGAAAAAGCTACTGTATTCTGGAGTGTATCTGGAATAAACTTTGCAATTGCTAGCTCTTTCAACTGCCATTGCTAAGTTTGGCAGAGAAAGGTATACGTCTTGTACTGAAAAGGACTGAATGAATCTCAGCTCCACATTCTAAATCACATATTCAACTGTTTACTTTTAGGCCATTGCATAAATACAGTATATATAACATAATATAATTGAGATTGCTAATAAATAAAAATGTTCCAAGGAATTACTAATTATATTTAATAGTCCCTTGATAACAATGCTATTTTCTTTAGCTGCACGTTGTTTAATTTATAAATATAATGGAAGGCTTTGAAACCAACCTTGTACCCAAAGAAAAATCTCTTTGTGTGTACTTTAGCGAAGGTAACTTTTTATCAGTTTTTGTTATTTTAGAGAACTGTCATATGTCTTTTCGAGGTCGATAAGTACACAATGAATCTCTTGTTGGCCTTCACGATACTTCTCTTCTGTCATTCGAAGCACAAAGATGACATCCGTTTTGCTTTTCTTGGGCACAAAGCCAAACTGCTCTGGGATGATTTCGATCTCTTTCTGGACTCTCTGATCTATCACCCTCTCCCAAACCTTCATGATATGACTTAACAGCTTTATTCCTCTGTAGGTCGGATAGCTCTGGACATCTCTTTTGTTCTTGTATATTGGGATTAATGTGATTTTGTTCCACTTTTCCGGCATCTGCTCTGTTTCAAGGATATCGTTAAATAGGCCTGTCAGGAAATCAATTCCGCAATTCCCAAGGTGTTTCCAGGCTCCTACTGGTATTTCATCTGGTCCAACTGCTTTACCGTTCTTTATTTTGTTGAGTGCCCTTTTTGTTTCCTCTGGTGTTATTGGTTTGATCTCTCTGTCTTGAAATCTTTGGCACATATAGTATATTAGTTTTTTAACAATGTTTATTATATTACCTAATTCATCATTAGTATACAAATCATAAACAGGATAAACATAATAAATACAATTTTTATTGATATTTTATTATTTAATTATTATGTTTTAATTTTTAAATTAATAATTAAATAATAATGTACATTATTATACATTATTTTATTGTAATATCTCTTTAAAGCATTAATATCAAAGAAGTCTTTTAAAAAAATGTTACTTTATTATAATAGTATGAGAATATATTAAAAAGACTAATTAATAGAAAACAAGATATTGCTAAATTTGCAACATCGTTGCATAAATCCACTTCAATTAATCAAACCAACAACCCATTTATCATTTCATTGATAACATATATAAATGCTAACCTAACAGTAATGAATCATATACTGGATGGTATCAGAAACATAGAGATTGTATAAAGATATTAATAGTTNATAAGTACACAATGAATCTCTTGTTGGCCTTCACGATACTTCTCTTCTGTCATTCGAAGCACAAAGATGACATCCGTTTTGCTTTTCTTGGGCACAAAGCCAAACTGCTCTGGGATGATTTCGATCTCTTTCTGGACTCTCTGATCTATCACCCTCTCCCAAACCTTCATGATATGACTTAACAGCTTTATTCCTCTGTAGGTCGGATAGCTCTGGACATCTCTTTTGTTCTTGTATATTGGGATTAATGTGATTTTGTTCCACTTTTCCGGCATCTGCTCTGTTTCAAGGATATCGTTAAATAGGCCTGTCAGGAAATCAATTCCTCAATTCCCAAGGTGTTTCCAGGCTCCTACTGGTATTTCATCTGGTCCAACTGCTTTACCGTTCTTTATTTTGTTGAGTGCCCTTTTTGTTTCCTCTGGTGTTATTGGTTTGATCTCTCTGTCTTGAAATCTTTGGCACATATAGTATATTAGTTTTTTAACAATGTTTATTATATTACCTAATTCATCATTAGTATACAAATCATAAACAGGATAAACATAATAAATACAATTTTTATTGATATTTTATTATTTAATTATTATGTTTTAATTTTTAAATTAATAATTAAATAATAATGTACATTATTATACATTATTTTATTGTAATATCTCTTTAAAGCATTAATATCAAAGAAGTCTTTTAAAGAAATGTTACTTTGTTATAATAGTATGAGAATATATTAAAAAGACTAATTAATAGAAAACAAGATATTGCTAAATTTGCAACATCGTTGCATAAATCCACTTCAATTAATCAAACCAACAACCCATTTATCATTTCATTGATAACATATATAAATGCTAACCTAACAGTAATGAATCATATACTGGATGGTATCAGAAACATAGAGATTGTATAAAGATATTAATAGTTAATATATATAGATATAAAGTAGTATGCTGTTATAATGATGAATACAGAAAACCAATACAAATTTATAGAGGTAAAAAATCTGTTTAAAAGTTTATGGAAGCATATTAAATGAGGTTAAATATTGCAAGAATGTTACTGAGGTAACTTTAATAAATCTTTTGAACTGATAAGAATGATGAAGAATTTCAAAACGCTGATCAATGCCATATTTGTGAAAAAAGGTATAATCATGGTGACATTAAATTAGATATCATTGCCACATTATGGATGAATATAGAGGATCTGCTCATCAACACTAGAGTTAAAAATTAAGAATTAATACTGATAGGTTTTAATTACCAGTGTGTTTTCATCATCTGAGAGGGTACAATAGTCATTTAATAATGCAAAATATTGGAGAAATGGCTAAGAACGATTCTTTTAAAATAAAAAAGGCGAAGAGTGTCAAATAAATATCAATGTAATTTCTGATAACTTGGAGAAGTATATACCTCTTATGCTTGGTAATCGTTTAACTTTCCTTGATAGCTTTCAATTTACGAGTTCAAGTTCGGATAAATTAGTTAGAAATCTGTCTACCTTCAAGTATACATAGGAAGTTTTTGAAATGTAAAGGAAAGGTGTGTATTCTTATAATTAAATGGATGCTTTCCATAGGTTTAATGAAATTGAATTACCAAACAAAAGAGAATCTTACAGTGTATTAAACGATAAAGATATTTCAGATGGAGAATATCAACATGCTCAAAATACATGGTATACTTTAAAATCAAAATCACTTGGTACATGACATGGTCTATAATTGAAATCAGATATTTTGTTGCTTGTTGATATGTGAACATGTATGCAATATTATTAATTAGATATTTGTCATTATTGTACTAGTCCTGATTTGAGTTGGAATGCTTAAAATGACTGATATTGATATGTACCAGTTCATTGTGAAATGTATGCAGGGTGGAATTTCATATATAGATGGTCGATATGGTAAAGGAAATAATAAATATAGAAGTTACTTCAAAATATCTAGAGGATTTACATGAAAAGCATAATTGGTATCTTTTAGCACCTGAAAAGGTTAAAGTGACTGAAGATATGTTGTTTCCATATCGTCAAAGAATAGCTGTTTATATAATACATCAACAAGTTTTGATTCTAAATTAATTCCTACATTGAATGTTAACCAAAAGTATGTTGTACTTAGTCGGTATGTTCTACATATTTAAATTTTGGATCAAAAGTAACAAAAGCTTATAGAGAATTAGAGTTTGATTAGTCTTCTTGGCTTAAACAGTATATTGATTTTAATACTGACAAGCATGAAAATGCTAAAAGCAATTTTGAAAAAGATTTTTTCAAGTTAATTAACAAATCATTTTTAGGGGGAAGCTGTGGGAAACGTAAGAAAGAGAGTTGATGTAAGACTTGTTACTGAGAGGAAAAAATAATAAAGCTTGCTAGTAAACCAATTTATGTTTGTAGTAAGATTATTAATAAAATTTGGTTATTGAGCATAAAATCAAAGAAAGCTCAACTTTAAATAAACTTTTTTATGTAGAAATTGTATTCTTGATCTTAGTAAAACATTAATGTATGATTTAAATTATTATTATATTAAAGACAAGTATGGTGATAAGGCTAAACTACAGTTTACAGATACTAATAGTTTAATATATGAAATAGAAGCTAAGGATGTGTATGAAGATGTTTGTGATGATAAACGGAAATTTGATAATGGTGACAAGATTCACAATATTATGATAATAGTAATAAGAAAGTAATTATGAAATTTAAAGATGACGTTTGTGGTATTCCAGTTGTCGAATTTGTTAGATTGAGAAGCAAAATGTACTGATATATGAAGAATAACGATAATGGTGGAAACACTGCTAAATATGTTAGAAAAAACATCATTAAAAATCAATATGAAACATGATGGTTATAAAAATATGGTATTAGAGAATAAACAGATGATTAGTATACTTTAAACTATTAGAAGTGAAAAACATTAACTTGGAAGCTATGAACTAAATAAAGTTAGTTTATCTTGTTTTGATAATAAAAGATCTATACATAAAAATGGAATAACAAATAAAAAAATGATTAATAATTAACAATTATTCTATGAATTAAGTCATAATAACATAAAATATGCCTGGTATACTACGTTTTATTGATACAGTTACAAATATAGACTAAATTACGTATGATAATAACAACAATAATAATAAAAATATTTTTTATACACAAAAAGGGTAATAATAATAATAATTATAGCAATACTCGGTGATAGAAATATTTTAACAAAACAAGAGGAGAAGATAGACAAATATTAGGATCTAGCCAGAGAAATCCTCTCACTATTAATAGTTAAGAGGCAGGTCATACAAATCGTTATTGGAGTACTAGGGAACGAAGCCAAAATATTTGAATGAATACTTGAAAGTGATTGGAGTTACAACAAAAGTAGATCTATTACAAAAATATGCACTGTTGGGAACTGTCAGGATACTTAGAACTGTTCTTGAAACCTAAGGAACTTGTTGCACCTGGTTTTAAGGCATATTCAGGTTAGGTAAATTAACCGTGGATAATGAAAGAAATACCAATAGTAGTATTAGTAGTAGTAGTAGTAGTAGCAACAGCAGTGGTCCTAGTGGTGATAGTGGTGATAATGGTGGTAGTAGTAGTAGTTCCACCACCACCATCACCACTACTACTACTATTACTACTACCACTACTACTACTACTAGTACTATTAGGACTGCTGATTTTACTACTACTATTACTACTACTACTACTAATATTAATAATAACAACAATAATAAAAATAAATTTTAATTTTTAGGTGGAACAGCAGGTGCTCCAGCTGCCTCTGCTGCAGGCGGTACAGGAGACCTAGCAAGTGCTCTAGCTGCATTAGGTGGTGGTGGAGGAGGAGGAGCTGGTCTTGGTGTTGGAGCAGCAGGTCTTGGCGCTGGAGCAGCAGGTCTTGGCGCTGGAGCAGCAGGGCTTGGTGTAGGAGGAGGCAATGCCCTTTCTGCTCTTCTTGGTGTTGGTGGTGCAGGTGCAGCCGGTGGAGGCGCAGATGGAGGACTTGGGTTAGGATCGATTGGCGGCCTTGGAGCCCTTGGAGGTAGGTTGAGATTTTAATATTACTTTAGCGATTTGCACGTAACTGCTTGGTATGATTTTTATGAAGATATTTTATCATTTTATATAATTTATGCTTTCAATTATCTAATAATTGACTGGTAGGGTAGGATTTAAAAAATAAGGAGTAAAGTTGTTTTTTCTTTTGTTTAATCCGCTTCAATTACCCTCGATAGCATTGAGGCAAGTGTAACACAAAACGCATTGCTTCTCCTTTAAGAAACAATGCCCTATATCTATCGTTTTTAGGTGACCTTGTTTTAGTATTTTGTATATATTTTCCTTTATCCAAATGGTGATCTTTATATGGTACATTTGGCTCATTGTTTTGGGTTGGGGGAAGAGGTCATTGCCATGAGGTACTGCAATTTGTTCCCATAAAATTAATTTAATTAAAAAGAAAAGAAGAGAAGTCAAAACAAACATTTTCCAGAATCCAATTCAGTACAAAGCTTTTTTCCACTTGTTTATACACCTGAAATATCATATTTGTGAGTTGGCTGGAATTACGTTTCACTTGTACAAAGCTAATTGTCAGCAAACAGGCAGACAATGGATGAAGAAATCTTTAAAATGGAAAAAAAGCATTTCGCCTTCCCAGCTATCTGGTTATTGAAAATGAAATATTCTGAATATTAATAGCCCTTCATTGTCCAATTTTTTCAGCTTTTCACTTAATAAAACAAGGGAGACAGGAATGATAGGCAAGCTTTATTTTTTTACTTCAAAGTATCAATTTAAAACATAAAAATAATAAAAAATAAATAAATAAGTTTTCCTTAATTAAACAACAGACACACCAAGAATAAAGTCAAATTGAACTATCTTAACCAACTATGTTGTCCTCTGTGTTAATTTTGAATGAGAAATATGTAACAAAATCAGATTTTGATTTCATCCACGATGTAAACTGTTGGCTTTGCAAAAGATGAATCGGGTTGCCGGGCCTTTGATTTTCTCTTTTAAATCTTGATAAAAGTGCAGGAAACCGTCTTTTCTCTCCTGATATTCTTTTCTATTTCTTTCCAGTTCTCTCAGCAAGAAAAGACAACACTTCGCCTGCTCTGTTGCCTACACTCTACGGGGTTCAATTGCTTTCGCGTCGTCTTTGATTACCTCCCTCAATCATCATTTCGGTCTTCTGTTTCCTCTTCNGAACTGTCAGGATACTTAGAACTGTTCTTGAAACCTAAGGAACTTGTTGCACCTGGTTTTAAGGCATATTCAGGTTAGGTAAATTAACCGTGGATAATGAAAGAAATACCAATAGTAGTATTAGTAGTAGTAGTAGTAGTAGCAACAGCAGTGGTCCTAGTGGTGATAGTGGTGATAATGGTGGTAGTAGTAGTAGTTCCACCACCACCATCACCACTACTACTACTATTACTACTACCACTACTACTACTACTAGTACTATTAGGACTGCTGATTTTACTACTACTATTACTACTACTACTACTAATATTAATAATAACAACAATAATAAAAATAAATTTTAATTTTTAGGTGGAACAGCAGGTGCTCCAGCTGCCTCTGCTGCAGGCGGTACAGGAGACCTAGCAAGTGCTCTAGCTGCATTAGGTGGTGGTGGAGGAGGAGGAGCTGGTCTTGGTGTTGGAGCAGCAGGTCTTGGCGCTGGAGCAGCAGGTCTTGGCGCTGGAGCAGCAGGGCTTGGTGTAGGAGGAGGCAATGCCCTTTCTGCTCTTCTTGGTGCTGGTGGTGCAGGTGCAGCCGGTGGAGGCGCAGATGGAGGACTTGGGTTAGGATCGATTGGCGGCCTTGGAGCCCTTGGAGGTAGGTTGAGATTTTAATATTACTTTAGCGATTTGCACGTAACTGCTTGGTATGATTTTTATGAAGATATTTTATCATTTTATATAATTTATGCTTTCAATTATCTAATAATTGACTGGTAGGGTAGGATTTAAAAAATAAGGAGTAAAGTTGTTTTTTCTTTTGTTTAATCCGCTTCAATTACCCTCGATAGCATTGAGGCAAGTGTAACACAAAACGCATTGCTTCTCCTTTAAGAAACAATGCCCTATATCTATCGTTTTTAGGTGACCTTGTTTTAGTATTTTGTATATATTTTCCTTTATCCAAATGGTGATCTTTATATGGTACATTTGGCTCATTGTTTTGGGTTGGGGGAAGAGGTCATTGCCATGAGGTACTGCAATTTGTTCCCATAAAATTAATTTAATTAAAAAGAAAAGAAGAGAAGTCAAAACAAACATTTTCCAGAATCCAATTCAGTACAAAGCTTTTTTCCACTTGTTTATACACCTGAAATATCATATTTGTGAGTTGGCTGGAATTACGTTTCACTTGTACAAAGCTAATTGTCAGCAAACAGGCAGACAATGGATGAAGAAATCTTTAAAATGGAAAAAAAGCATTTCGCCTTCCCAGCTATCTGGTTATTGAAAATGAAATATTCTGAATATTAATAGCCCTTCATTGTCCAATTTTTTCAGCTTTTCACTTAATAAAACAAGGGAGACAGGAATGATAGGCAAGCTTTATTTTTTTACTTCAAAGTATCAATTTAAAACATAAAAATAATAAAAAATAAATAAATAAGTTTTCCTTAATTAAACAACAGACACACCAAGAATAAAGTCAAATTGAACTATCTTAACCAACTATGTTGTCCTCTGTGTTAATTTTGAATGAGAAATATGTAACAAAATCAGATTTTGATTTCATCCACGATGTAAACTGTTGGCTTTGCAAAAGATGAATCGGGTTGCCGGGCCTTTGATTTTCTCTTTTAAATCTTGATAAAAGTGCAGGAAACCGTCTTTTCTCTCCTGATATTCTTTTCTATTTCTTTCCAGTTCTCTCAGCAAGAAAAGACAACACTTCGCCTGCTCTGTTGCCTACACTCTACGGGGTTCAATTGCTTTCGCGTCGTCTTTGATTACCTCCCTCAATCATCATTTCGGTCTTCTGTTTCCTCTTCTTCCCGGTACACTTGACTTCTTCTTGCTTCTTCCAATGTAGATTACTTCTTTCCTGAACATGTCCCGGAAGCATCTAAACTATGCCTTTCTCAGCTTGTCTACCTCTCCTTATATGCTCAGTAAAAATAAGTAACACAAAAAGGCAATTTTTTGTTATTTTTGATTTTAAGGTATTGTCAGGATAAATGCAGCGGTTAAGACAATGTCCTGTAGCTAACATTTATTACTGAGATAAAGAAAAAAAATAAAATTTTTGAGTGTCAAAAATCAACGAGAAAAAAAGTGATACTAATATCAGTCAGACTTGAAGAGATTATGGTATAATTTCGATCGATTTCTTGCAAACGTTTTTGAAGGTACTTATAAGAAAAAAAGTATTCATACTTAAGATATTGGTAGATTTTCACAAATCTGACTGTTTTTTGCCCCTTATTCTTGTTTTTCTTAAAGAACAATGAAAACTGAAACAACAAATAGTCTGAATAGAACACCAGAAAATGATAGCCCATGTTTGATTCAAAAAATTGGCTGTATCAAATACAATTAGTTTTTCTGAGTTCGAAAATAATTTTATAAGTTTTATTTTCGCAATTTCGTTGTCTCACATATTTTATTATGGTAGAGCACATGGAAATGGAAGTGATATGTACTACTTCGAATTTAGTTTCAGTGCAGAAATATTTTTTACCTTGTTACGTTTTAAATTGCATCTATTTGTCAATTCAGAGTCAAGCCACACTGGTCTTTTGTGTATAACACAAAATTTTATCACACATTGACGATCTCGACGACTTGGTTAACATTATTAGTGTTGCTGCAATTACCGTTTTTGTTAATATTATCATATTTTACCTGCTAGCATTCTCAGTAACCAATACATATCTGGCCTATTGATAAAACCTAATTCTATGTACACAGTTTTCTTTCTCTTTTCCTGTCAGTGTCTGTCTTTCTCCCTGTCTCTCTGTGTCTCTCTCGTGTGTGTGTGTTTCTCTCTCTGTGCGTCTCTCTCTGTGTCTCTGTCTCTGTCTCTCTCACTCACACACACACACTCTGTGTGTGTCTTTGTTTCTCTGTATGTGTGTCTCTCTCTGCCTCTGTGTGTGTGTGTCTTTGTTTCTCTGTGTGTGTGTCTCTCTCTGCCTCTCTCTGCGTCTCTCTCTCTCTGTCTCTCCCTCCCTCTCTCTGCCTCTGTATGTGTGTGTGTCTCTCTGTCTCTGTCTCTCTGGCTTTTACATTTAATAATTTATACCGGATATTATTAATTGATAATTATATTATAATAGATAGTACTGAATATATTGGAGAAAACAGAGTAGTGCGTTATACATTAAAAAAGGTGCATTGCACGCGATTACACTCAGAATAGAAAAATATAACACCAAATGTCAATTAAGGTTTCACGTTCGTAGTGTGAATACAGAACTTGTTTTGTAGTTTAAAAATTAAAGTGACACTTCCAATAAAGATAACTTTCCTTCTTTATTCTAGTTGGAGGTCTCTCATTACGATCAAGTAAGCTTCATAATGCATCTTTATTTTTAATAATGTATTTATTATTGTAAATTTTTCAGAGTATATTGGCTCAGGACCTGTTGGTTCCGTTAGCACAATGCTTGGAAAAAAGAAGAGTCCAACCGATGATGAGCTTCCTTTGCCGAGTACAAGTGAGACCAGTCTTACTGATTCGCTTGGGTCTTCACTTGGGGCAACGCTTGGCTCACTAGATTCTATTAATGAACCTTCAGCTTTAACTCTACTGCAAGGAAGCAAGAAATGGAAATTACCTTATCGGGGATTGAACTTCCCTTGGCGCAAAAAGAAAACAAGTTTTCACGGAACCCGCAAAGGCGTCATTCTCTCTCGAAGTGAGTAGTCACACAAACGCTTTTCATGGTGCAATGGCCATATTTTTTCAGGGGAATCATGACTCGTTGACTACAGGCAACAAAGAACGGGACGAAACAGATATTGACTACTATGCTAACTAAGTAAGCTAACTTTAATTTTATTGAGAACCAAAACTGTACATACCCTAGGTAAAAGCACATTACCCCATACCAAAATCTGTGGTGTCTTCATTTTCAATTCTTTCGGAAACTCACTGGCTACAAAGTGTTACATCGGAGCCTTTACTAAATTTTTTGGCAGCAATGGTTGATGGCACATTGGTGTTGATACTAAAAACTTTCAACTTTTATCAGTATTGATACTATTTTTAATGCATTTGGCAATGAGCGTCCATAAATCAAAGTATATTATTCAGAGATGTAAGCTTATATTACAAGTCTTGCATCAAAAAACCTCATTCAAGTACAAAATTATAGTATTTTGGATTTAAAAGCCCTGAAGTACCAAATTTCTTCCGTAATAAATCCTGAATGTTGTTTAGAATGCAAGATAAGACATGATTACAGATAAATCGAGACGAAACTATCACTAGCAGATAAAATGCTTCAGAGGAATTTAAACAAACCAAAAGTTACAGCAAATATCATCTATGTTTTATTAAAACTTCATCTTTCAAGGCA
Source organism: Morbakka virulenta (assembly GCA_003991215.1). NCBI lineage: Eukaryota > Metazoa > Cnidaria > Cubozoa > Carybdeida > Carukiidae > Morbakka > Morbakka virulenta. Next base: position 1,302,510 of record RDPX01000074.1, read on the forward strand.
CTTTTGTAAGGATTAACAGGGAAGAACTTAATACAAGTCTCTCTCCTTCTCCATAGAATTTTATGGAACAAAACAATTATCATCTTGTCTTCCTCCCAGAGGATATAATCCTCCTTACGGATTGTCTTTTACGACATACCTTTAGTAGCGACATTATAAATGTTCGTCTTCCTTGCAACTTTCCGCTGTAGTCATCGAAATGACGCTCACCGATGAAAAGCTTTTGTATGACTAAACATATGCACCCAATTCTAGCAAAGAAGCCCACGAGAACGCGAAACAACAAAAATATAATATTTCTCCCTTAAAACGTGTGCTTTTAAGAAAACAGCACCGAAAATTTGGGATAATATTAATGGTTGGGGGTTGCTCTTGAGAGTCCAGCGCAAATAAAATCAATGTCGGAAGAAGGATCTTCCTCGACCAGTCTCCAATGACAAGTGTATTCATATTGAAAGATTGGTTGCTACTGTTTATTGGAGACACGAATGAAGTTGCAAGTAATATACAACTTTGCAATGGAAACAGAAAAAAATTTCGCTATTATGAATAACATAAAAAATATTTTTAATTTTGACGTTTGACATGAAAACAATCCTATCCCACAAACAAGCTTTCACAAAACAGACTCAAACACACAGAATTTAAGGCACTACAATATTTAACTCTTGTAAAATAATATAGAATAATAAAACAATGATTTACACTCGTATAAGTTTAACTTAAATGATATTTGGTTTTGTTTTTTTACATACTTCCTACTGTCTGATTATCTCTAGTCAATTAAGGTCTAATTGTTACTAATGATCCCGTCCATTTGAAAATTATTCAAAGCCTGATAATAAAGCAACTAAAGGGAAATTTTCTCCCATGGCTTTTCTTCAACAAACACAAATGAAATATTTGATTTTGTTTGTTAATTATCCAGTAAAAAAATTATGATGCATTCTGAAAAAATAAAAACCAAACACAACGTTTATGCTAAGGTTAAATAATCAGTTCTCACATTAGTAACAGGATACATAACTTGATAATCACAATTTAAGAATATTTCACAGAAACCTATAAGCTTATATATTTCACTTCTTAAATTTGTTTACATTACTTAATTCTTGGAAGAATAAAAGTGACGGAAAATATACTTTTCATTTCACTAAGGTTTAGGAGTGACATCCCTATACAATATTTTTTATTAAATAAATATAACACATTGAATGAACACTACTAAAATTTCACGTTGATTAATTATTGGCAAATATATATAAAGAAGCAAAGTAATTGAATTCAATTTTTAACACTTGGTGCACTAATTCATCGAATTTTATTTGATTACCGATTCGTTCAACTTTTTAAATAATTATGTTTCTCTTTCTAGTATTATTTAAATGTTCTTAATAAGTTTTTTTTTTCTTCAACAGAGGTCCAAGGAGGTGTGGTTCGAGAAGTTTTTAAAGGTCTTGGAGAGAAATCTCATGATTTGTATGGCTTGATAACCAGTGCGCACTACCCAGAAAAACCCGACGCAAGAAGTATTCTACGGACATTTGACGCTCCAGAAAGGGTAGGCAGAGACTATGGTCAGAGAATGTATGGCTGGTTTCGAGCTCCTGAAAGTGGTTATTACGTCTTTTATAGTTCTTGTTCTGACTCATGTGAAACCTATTTAAGTTCTGATGAAGAAGAGAGAAATAAGAGAAAAATAATATCACAGATGGAGCCTTCAAAACATAACCAATGGGACAAGTGAGTAATAAACACTCAAAGCCACTATAAAAGAAAACTCTGGCTGGTCTTTAAGCTTTCTTAAAGAACCCTAAAATCAAGTTACACAATATCCCAGGAGAAAACCCAGTATGAATTTCCTCTTTCAAATCTAAGATGACCCAAATAAAACGGAAAAAAATAATTTGATTCGAGAGCCAAATGAATGTTACGAATGCAAAAATACCTACTGATAATTCCCTACTTGGCTAAAAAAGTCGCTAATGGGAATTAGGAGAAATGCAAGAAGTTACATCTAACTTTCTAAGTTCCCGAATTTTAAAAATCTTGCCACCGCAGACCTTTTAATTTAAAATCATACACTTTATCACATACATGCATATATATATATATATATATTTTTGACACAGGAAATGACTAAAGAAAGTATGCCAACATTTACTTGAGTAAATCAAATTTTTATTTATTATTTCAAATTTGATTTACTCAAGTAAATGTTGGCATACTTTCTTTAGTCATTTCCTGTGTCAAATATTATTGTTATTAGTTGAAGGAGTTTGTCAGTGTTGGTTTGGCATATTTCCTGTGTCGAATATATATATAAATATATATATATATGTATATATATATACAAAGTATAAATAATAAAATTTAAAAATTGTCAGGGTTTTGTACCGTTTACCGTAATTAAGGGCCAGCCTGAATTTCAATCAACGTATTACATTTGAAGTCAAATGACAACTAGATCCAAAACCTCTTGTGAATAGATGCTTCGGACTCCACACTTTAGATTCTACTAAATTCTGCTTTTTATATTGACTGAGATTTGCACATTGTTATTTTATTCTATCCAATTATGTTGCGGAGTCGGCTTCATTCAGAATCACACTCAACTCACAGTCAAGCAGAACTAGGAGTACACAGAAAAATATTTAAAAATTACAAGGATCGCCCCCTGATGTGTAACTATGATCGAAAAAAGGAAGAAAAAGCGTGAGCTGCAATATTTCACTTAGTTAAACTTGGTATAAAGAAAATATTGTTTTAACTTCCATGCCTTTGTATTTCCTTTGCTTTAAATGGTACACCGTTGTTTTCTGGATTATTACAAGAGATATTTTAAAGCCGAAAAAGTTNTACTCAAGTAAATGTTGGCATACTTTCTTTAGTCATTTCCTGTGTCAAATATTATTGTTATTAGTTGAAGGAGTTTGTCAGTGTTGGTTTGGCATGTTTTCTGTGTCGAATATATATATATATTCATATTTTATATATTATGTATACATTCTAAAAATTATATAAATATAAATATATATATATATATATATATATATATATATATATATATATATATATATATATATATATATATATATATAAATTCTATATTACTTCTTTTTGTCATTTTGTTGGTGGGTCTGGTTCTTTGGAATGATGTTATCTGCATTTAAGTGAATATTTTTTGGAACTTTAGTAGTACTAAAGTAGTACAATTTTGATGGGATAAAATCCCTGACTGATTAATGGCGCATGCTTTATTTTCGTATGATGCATTTTGTATTCTAATGAATATTGTCCGGAATGGTAGCTGAAAGGTTACATACTGTCAATTTATCGTGTTACTAAAGGTTCGTGAAATTATGCAACAGAAAGGGAATAGTTAAAAAGCCGCGAGATGAGGTAAAGAAAATGAGACAAATACTTTTGGGTGCTTTGTCTAGTACCATCCTAATACATTTGTGACAAGAGGTAAAGTAAGAGGTTACTGGGGGAAGAACGACAAAGAAAGACGACAAAAAAGGACCCGGGGTGACGATATCAGGAGTGTGGGTGTATATTTACGTAAAGATGGTTCAAAACTATATTCTTTCGTGAAAAACCTGCGTACTGAAGGAAGTAGTTAACGACGACAATTAAGAGGATAAGAATGGTAAGAAAATTTGAAAACTGTATAGCCTTTTTATAACTAAAGTTAAAACCAATTAAGAAATAATAATCTATTTTTTAACCATTTTTCGTGTTTTTCTCATTTTTGTTAACAACTTTTTTATTACTTTTATTATGTGCTAATTACTTAGATACCCTGATGAACAATCCTCTGGGGAAATTGAACTAAAACAAAGTCAACAATATTTCCTTGAATCCATTATGGTTAAACAAGGGGAAGGGAATGACCATCTTTCTGTCGGTGTGCAGCTTCCCAGTGGTCGATATGTTAGGCCGATGACTGATGATCTAATATTTCAAAGCAAGTTGGGTAAGCAGTTTATGTTTTGTGAAAATGTGATATTAGCACCTGTAGGTTATTTTGTGTAAGCCATCACTGCTATTATTGTTGTTGAAAAAGATGTCTGATTTAACCTAAAATTTCGTCCTCAGTAAACTTTAAACTCAGGATTTTCTGTCCAGCCCATTTAACGTTTGGTCACAATGATGATGTAATCAAAGAGTTGGACTAGGTTATAGGGATCTGCAGGTCTCTGAGTTCTGATTCCATCAAGAAAAGAATCATTACTTGGTTTGCATTTGCCTTTTCAAGCTAATACCGTAGACTTCATCATACAATGGTGTTCTCTTGGTATGATAAATTTTCGTATTAAAAGATGAAACTACAAAAAGCCCAATGAATAATGTCAATGTCTCCTTCTGTGACTAAAATACAGTACTGTAGTTGATATTTATATGGCGTATTTAAAGAGAGAAATGCTACAAAAAATACAAAATTTGATACAGAAGAAAATCAACGCAAATCTTATTTGAAGAAAGACGTATGAAAGAATAATCTGACGAATAGCAACTCAGATCTTTGTTTGAAGAAAGAAGTAAGAAAGAATAATCTGACGGATAACCACTCAAATCTTTGTTTGAAGAAAGAAGTAAAAAAGAATAATCTGACGGATAACAGTTCAAATTGTTTTTTGAAGAAAGAAGTAGGAAAGAAAATACTGACAAATAACAACTTAAATCTTTGTTTGAAGAAAGAAGTAAAAAAGAATAATCTGACGGATAACAGTTCAAATTGTTGTTTGAAGAAAGAAGTAAAAAAGAATAATCTGACGGATAACAGTTCAAATTGTTGTTTGAAGAATGAAGTAAAAAAGAATAATCTGATGGATAACCACTCAAATCTTTGTTTGAAGAAAGAAGTAAGAAAGAACAATCTGACAGATAACAGTTCAAATTGTTCTTTGAAGAAAGAAGTAAGAAAGAATAATCTGACGAATAACAATTCAAAACTTTATTTGAAGAAAGTTGTGAGAAAGAATAATCTGACAGATAACAGCTCAAATTTTTGTTTGAAGAAAGAAGAAAGAAAGAATAATGTGACGGGCAACAACTCGAATCTTTAATTGAGGAAAGTGGTGAGGAAGAATAATAGCAATGTGAGTTATGAAGCGGTTTCAAGATGCCTTCTCTTTTGTAATATATATTGTTATTCTTTTCTTTTCTGTTCACTTGATAAAGTCTCTATTGATCAAAACATATCGTGCCTTTATTTGTAAAAAGGATAAAAACGATCACAATGGGATATTTCTGCTGGTAAATATTTACATTTTTTACATTTCACAATTCAGATATTTTAGGCTACCATGAGTATACGAACGAGGGAGAATGCCCTGTGCACCCTAAACATTTTACAGCAGAAGTTTCAATTGCCTATATCTTGTATTATGTTATCCCTTTATAAATGTGTTTTCGCAGTATCGTGTTTATTTCGGAACCTGATTTCTTAAACAATTAATCAAAATGTAGATTTCCTCACAAAAACTATGTGTTAAATATAAAGAATTAAAATTGTACCTTACATTATTTTCTGTTGCATTTCTCAGTGGGTTTTTTATTGATTAATGTTATATTAAGAGCTTACAAAATGCTGATGTCATGCAACATTACATATTGATGCACTTTAGTGGAGAGGGCTTCTTCTAAGCACATAAAAATATACAGTTGGGCACATCCATGAGCTAGTTTCTGTGGTAAAACGGGTAAACACAAATTATTGCAAGCAATTCAAGAGGATAAAATCCTTTGGTTGATTTTGGATTGCAATTAGTGCCTTTGTTTATATCATCATTCGCACTGCATTTGATTTCTGTCATCTCCTCCCCTTCTCTTTATTTTCAATATCTATTTTCTTTTTTATACTGACAGCCTTCTTTTAGGTGACTTATTAACCGTTTGTTTAGGTCCTTGTGTCTTGTTATCCCTGTGTTTGGAATTGGTGTACAAGACTGACTGCTCTCATACATAGACGAAGGGTTATTCTTTAAGACGTTTTGGGTTGGATAAATGTTGTTTTAGTGTTGAAGTACTGCCTAGTTATTTATGGACAGCTATTGAGATTACATGGCAATGCATTATATCAAGTTTATATATATATAAATATAAAGTATATATATATAAATATAAATATAAATTCTATATATAAATATAAAGTATATATTTGTGTAGTTTTGTCTATTCGTATAAAAAAGTGCTCAATACTTATAGCAGAGCAATATAAAACCGGAAAAGCACCCAAAATATCTTGGTCTATCCTAAAATCAGCCCCCCCCCCATTACAACAACAGCAAAAAAAAGGATGCCTCCTTTGTCTCACTTAAAAAATGTCCATTATAACATACACCATCAAGAAACAACTTCTCAACAAAAGATCAGAACTTATTTCAAAATGCCAACACGAAAACAAATTCCTCCTCCGCAACTTCATACCTAATGACTAACCACATGGGACCTCTTTTCCTGATCAAACAGCAGAACACCTATTTCCCCAATTGGAAAGTAAATCATTCTTTAGTAATTTCAAACCGTATCCACATGGGACTTTCTTTCTTTTTTTCTTTCTTCCTTTCTCAGAATATTAACGCCTTGTAATACAGCACCTGAAATTTTTATTTTTTGATGAGCCCCCTACTTTATTTGTCTACAAAAGGTTGTACAGTATTTGTAGCATTATTGCCTGAGGATCGAAGCTATTAGTTTCAATAAGAGTTCTTATATTTCGTGTTTTACCTTATAAATATAAAGTTTCTTTAAAAATAGAAAGTAGATATATAAATAATAAGTACATATATATAAATATAAAGTATATATATATATATAAATGTAATATAAATATAGTCTATATAAACTCAATATAATGCATTACACATAAGCGCAACAATTTAATATTTCAGGACAAGATTTGAAATTAACTTACTGTTGACTGTTCTGTTGATAATGAATCAATACCCCTGTTATTTTGTTGACTGATACACACATATATTCATTCTTACATACAATTAAATACACACATACATACACATGAGCATCAACACATGCCATCTTTTATACATGGAGTCAAAAACGCCAAAGCTGACTCTTCCGTTTCTTTTTACTGACATGACATACAAATTCCATTTTATTACCACAGCAATCGGCAAACATGCAGACAACCATTCCCGTCGTAAGTAAACAGAAAAAACTATTTTGCTTTTTTTTTTGGTTTCAGTATTTCATCTCCATATTTTTTTCCCCGTCGTGTCGTAGTGCACATTATTTTACATCGTAATTTTATAGATATTTTTCACTAAATTTTCATTTTCAGGAAATATTAGATAAAGTTAAATCAGAAAAATGGAATTAAAATATTCTTTTCTTTAATAAGTAAAATCAAGTTATAAATTTACGGTTTTGAAAAACTGGAAAAAATCTAATTTTTTAATACTGGTAAATCAGTTTAAATCTTTCTTCTTCTTAATTCGAGCGAACTCGAAATAAAGAAAAATTTTAATCAATTGTAAAAATGTGTTGTATTAGAGCAGAAATCAATATTTGTAAATATTAGGCTGGGCATATTTAAATGTGATAGATTGGGCTCTGGGTGTTACTCGAAGAGACAAGTTGCGAAATGAGATAGTGAGAAACAAGCTGGATGTTGGAGAACTCTCTCAGAAGATAAAGGAGTCCAGGTGGGGATGGTTAGGGCACGTGGAGAGGAGAGAAGAGGGCTATGTCGGGAGAAGAGTGCTGAGGATGGATAACATCAAAGCTGATATGATGGGGAAGGGGCTAAGATGCGAGGACGCCCAAGATCGTGCCATATGGAGGACGAAAATTCGCTGTGGTGACCCCTGAATCAGGGAGCAGCCGAAAGAAAAAGAAGAAGAAGATTGGTGTAAATCATAGCTTCTTGTATTTATTTGATTAGTGAAATCTTTAAGCTGTATTTACAAAAAATATTATAAATCCTCAATCCCAATACATAATTTTACATTAAATAAATCTATATAATATTAAACACACAATAATTAAGTACCTAAACAAGACCTTAGTAAATAAGAAGCCATAAATCAGTATTGCTGAACACAATGATACTATAGTGTAAAGTTGAATATGAAAAGGAGATTCTGGTGTCAAACTTTTAAAAAGTATTTGAATAATACCTTTTGTATGAATATGCAAATCTTTACAAAACTCCAACATCATACATTTCTTGCACACGAAGTACTATCACAGCACAATTCAATATGTGGGAATTGAGGATGAAAAAATAGTATAGTACACAGGATTTAATCTGGGATCTGTTAATAAAGATCACTGTTCAAAAATCTTGCTTCGAAATTGGTATTAATTTATTTCTTACTTCAATAGGTATAGAAATTCTGACGACTTTACACTGTATGACAAAAAGTACCTGCATATCCTGTCCTTCTGCTTCTGACAAGGAGAAGCAGTAGGAGACAATATTTTAACCCTGTTTAGTTGTACTTCTTGTGCTACGGTCGTATTAAAACTGGAATTAAAATGACGTAATATATTATACGCAAGAATGTCGTAAGGGTGACATAAAAATGACGTAAGATGTATGACGAATATATGCTTTATGTGCTAAACATAGCATTTCGGTCCATAAAACATATTTTGCAGCTCAAAAATCCAGTCACTCTAACAACTTTTAAACAAAATTTTGTACCTGCGTAGTGTTTTCTTGATAATGTAAGGTTATTTTGTACAGTATGAATTTCGTGTTCATACTTAGCATCAGTCTTTGCGATTATTATTATTGTTATGTAAACAATAACAAAACATCAAATTTCATATAGTAAAAAATTGTAACGAAACTCAACTAGAGGTACTTAATTCAGTATACACTTTTTCAAAGTGTATATTTTATCATATACTGAATTGCAATGCTTACTGAATTCCAAAATGACAATTTACGAGCACAACCAAATTTCAAAATGTCACATGAAGTTCTTTACTTTTCCTTCTGCATTTTAATACAAAACTGTAGATAAACATTTTAGAAATTCTTTTGGAATATAAGTATCTTATGTCCCAGGTTACACATGTAAAGCCAAATTAAAAATATGATAGACTTTAGACTAAACCATAAACCTACTTAAGATATAAGACAAAGATTTTTTTTGTTCTACATAGTGAAAAAATCCCAGTGTTTTTAGCTATTTGGATACGAAATTCTATAATTGATTGACAATTGCTCTGTTGTCAAACCATAAACAATAATAAATTCATCTTTTAATAAGAACCTCCAGGAAGGTTAAGGTTAAATACTACCTTTACTCTTGATTGAATTAGACTTGGATCGCTGCTACTTATTTAACACCACAGAACAAAAGGTAAAGTCGTCAAATGCACAAACGGTACTGATTACAAAGGGTGGGCACAGGCCATTAAAATTTTATTCCACTGCTCTAACCATCCAATTAACTTGCTTTTTATATAAAACAGTTAACATACATTTTTTCGCTAGATGACACATTTTTTTCACTTTTTTCTTTCACTTTTTTTCCCACTAGATGATAAATTATTGGATACAACGTCTTTACTTAAAAACAAATTAAAAGGTAAGAGATTTCTAAACATGCCAAACGCGTTTATGCTGATTCTTGTTTGTATATATTTAAATGTCAATGGGAACTTGGCCACAGACGTCACAGTTTGACTTTTTCTTTAAAGAACAAGCAAACAAGGGATAAAGTCACCATGTAGATGGAACCATTAAAAAAAGAGTTCCGCAGTCTAGCGGTCCGATGAAAAAAAACTACATCCAGAGATGGATCAAACTGAGCTGGTACCAGCGAGGACAGCTCATTAGAATACTACTGTTTATGCTAAGACCTAGACAAGCCATATTTCATTGATGAGACAAAGGTTGACGCGTAGCAGCACGATTTGGACCGATCGAATTACAAACAAATCTTTGAAATCGATCAAGTACATTATGACAAAAGGCAAAGAAACTTTCCAGATGTGACACTTGTCGTGAACATTATCACGAATGTATAGTATGACGTAATACACATTTACGAGATAAGAAAGTTAGCAAACATTCGGTTGAACTTTTGATGACATAATAAGCATATGAACAATCACGAGAGATTTCGCTTATTCATCTGGAAAAATGCTTACTCTTCTAGAACGTTCCCTAAGCTATTGTTTATATTATGCTGACTAATGCTTAAGAAATCATATATAAGTAGGCTTTGTAAATAGAGTTTTCAGGAGTTTTTATTTGGAGACTTATGAGATATGCATGAGATATTTTAAAACAAGAATTATCTAAGTGATTTATTGAAGAGAATTTGAGAAAAGGCCAAACGAATTTTCGTCCATCGCAACAACAACAGTACTCCATGCAAGGTCAGATAGTAGATTTATAGGGATACACAATGGCCTCAGGCATAAGGCAAATTCCAGGGACCAACATTTTTAAAAGGATAATTACTATTAGAGTGCACCCTCACTGATAATCATTCCCCAAGAGAAGAAACAATCTCACCAGAGTAAACAGAACGATTGTGCTTAAATATTGAACAGAAAAACCAAACCTCTGGATGAATTCCACCAGTGCCTTGTGAAGACGTCACTCAAAAACCTTGCGGATTGCAAAAAGACCGTCAGGTAGACATTTGCTAGATGGAATAGGTCACATGCATTCTTGAAAAGGGGGAAAAGCATACAAAACCATGCAAGAAGATGAGAAACATGACTCCAATAGGCAAAGATTAAAAGTTTGGACAGCAACGAAGATGGCTCATTTTTGAATAAAATTCCCCTTAGCAGAAACAGCTTTTAAAGATAAATAAAAATAACAAAAAATGGATTAAAAACTTATTATTAATACGTAGTTTTTATTTGCTTCTTTAAAATATTATTGGTCAAATAATATAAATAATGTTGCAAAGATATTTGAAAATGTAAGTTGTCTTTTCAAACGTAAATGTGGAATTCAAAAATTACCAAAAATTGCTTTATTAATTTTAGCTCTCAGGTCTGAAACGTTTAAGCCAAATGCGAGATCTTTCATCAAAGGAAGACATCATCATCATCGTCACCACCATCATCATAATCTGATTCAGAATCAAAATGAAGCAACACTGAATAACAATGGTGAGTCCACTTTATTAAACAAAATAAACTGGCACAGATTTAGAAGAATAAAGTATGCCAATTTTCTTTTTTTTGGTTCCTGATTAAGAAAAATTCGAGGTATAAATCCACTAAATGTATGGAAGTGTAAAAAAAAGAAGAAAGGGGAAAAAATAGAAAAAAGGCTATGCCAAGTGACAAGAGCTGCCTTAAGCATATATACAAAAGAAGTGAGCTAATTGCCAAATGTCGCCACATGAACAAATTCCTCCTCGTTTACTACAAATCAAAAGACCAATATATTTAAACAGTGTTAACAACCTATTATGTCCTGTTGTTCTATTTTTACCTGTTGTTGTAGTTCTGAATGGCCTGTAATATATAT
>RDPX01000074.1:1314195-1333522 GCA_003991215.1 Morbakka virulenta
TTTAATAAGAACTTTTAGTAAGGTTAAGGTTAAATGCTACTTTTACTCTTGATTGAATTAGACTTGGATCGCTGCTACTTAGTTAACACCACAGAACAAAAGGTAAATTCGTCCAAAGCACAAACGGTACTGATTACAAAGGGTGGGCACAGGCCATTAAAATTTTATTCCACTGCTCTAACCATCCAATTAACTTGCTTTTTATATAAAACAGTTAACATACATTTTTTCGCTAGATGAAAAATTTTTTTTCACTTTTTTCTTTCACTTTTTTCCCCACTAGATGATAAATTATTGGATACAACGTCTTTACTTAAAAACAAATTAAAAGGTAAGAGAATTCTAAACATGCCAAACACGTTTATGCTGATTCTTGTTTGTATATATTTAAATGTCAATGGGAACTTGGCCACAGACGTCACAGTTTGACTTTTTCTTTAAAGAACAAGCAAACAAGGGATAAAGTCACCATGTAGATGGAACCATTAAAAAAAGAGTTCCGCAGTCTAGCGGTCCGATGAAAAAAACTACATCCAGAGATGGATCAAACTGAGCTGGTACCAGCGAGGACAGCTCATTAGAATACTACTGTTTATGCTAAGACCTAGACAAGCCATATTTCATTGATGAGACAAAGGTTGACGCGTAGCAGCACGATTTGGACCGATCGAATTACAAACAAATCTTTGAAATCGATCAAGTACATTATGACAAAAGGCAAAGAAACTTTCCAGATGTGACACTTGTCGTGAACATTATCACGAATGTATAGTATGACGTAATACACATTTACGAGATAAGAAAGTTAGCAAACATTCGGTTGAACTTTTGATGACATAATAAGCATATGAACAATCACGAGAGATTTCGCTTATTCATCTGGAAAAATGCTTACTCTTCTAGAACGTTCCCTAAGCTATTGTTTATATTATGCTGACTAATGCTTAAGAAATCATATATAAGTAGGCTTTGTAAATAGAGTTTTCAGGAGTTTTTATTTGGAGACTTATGAGATATGCATGAGATATTTTAAAACAAGAATTATCTAAGTGATTTATTGAAGAGAATTTGAGAAAAGGCCAAACGAATTTTCGTCCATCGCAACAACAACAGTACTCCATGCAAGGTCAGATAGTAGATTTATAGGGATACACAATGGCCTCAGGCATAAGGCAAATTCCAGGGACCAACATTTTTAAAAGGATAATTACTATTAGAGTGCACCCTCACTGATAATCATTCCCCAAGAGAAGAAACAATCTCACCAGAGTAAACAGAACGATTGTGCTTAAATATTGAATAGAAAAACCAAACCTCTGGATGAATTTCACCAGTGCCTTGTGAAGACGTCACTCAAAAACCTTGCGGATTGCAAAAAGACCGTCAGGTAGACATTTGCTAGATGGAATAGGTCACCTGCATTCTTGAAAAGGGGGAAAAGCATACAAAACCATGCAAGAAGATGAGAAACATGACTCCAATAGGCAAAGATTAAAAGTTTGGACAGCAACGAAGATGGCTCATTTTTGAATAAAATTCCCCTTAGCAGAAACAGCTTTTAAAGATAAATAAAAATAACAAAAAATGGATTAAAAACTTATTATTAATACGTAGTTTTTATTTGCTTCTTTAAAATATTATTGGTCAAATAATATAAATAATGTTGCAAAGATATTTGAAAATGTAAGTTGTCTTTTCAAACGTAAATGTGGAATTCAAAAATTACCAAAAAATTGCTTTATTAATTTTAGCTCTCAGGTCTGAAACGTTTAAGCCAAATGCGAGATCTTTCATCAAAGGAAGACATCATCATCATCGTCACCACCATCATCATAATCTGATTCAGAATCAAAATGAAGCAACACTGAATAACAATGGTGAGTCCACTTTATTAAACAAAATAAACTGGCACAGATTTAGAAGAATAAAGTATGCCAATTTTCTTTTTTTTGGTTCCTGATTAAGAAAAATTCGAGGTATAAATCCACTAAATGTATGGAAGTGTAAAAAAAAGAAGAAAGGGGAAAAAATAGAAAAAAGGCTATGCCAAGTGACAAGAGCTGCCTTAAGCATATATACAAAAGAAGTGAGCTAATTGGCAAATGTCGCCACATGAACAAATTCCTCCTCGTTTACTACAAATCAAAAGACCAATATATTTAAACAGTGTTAACAACCTATTATGTCCTGTTTTTCTATTTTTATCTGTTGTTGTAGTTCTGAATGGCCTGTAATATATATATACGATAATAGATACGAAAAATAATGTTTTATTTCCTGGTTTAAGAGTTGACATAGATATGTAGATTCAAATTGCATAAAATATAAATATTAAGGATTAACTAACTATTGGACATAAAATGTTCTTCAAAAAAGACGTTTTTCGCGTACTCTCTTTAGGACCCGCAATACAAAAAGGAAAGGCAAAAATCAAATTTTATTTTCTCAACTACTTAAATCCTTCCCTCTGTTCCATTATTTACAACACACGTCTGACCGGAAATTGACCCAAATTTAAATAAGAAATCAAAATGGGTTCCACACAAGAAAATCAATGATTTTTTCTGATGGAAGTCATCTCATGAAAGGAAATTCTGACTAGCCCTGGAAAGTCCCATATTGACCAAATAATTAAGAATATATAATATAAAGTAAACTAACTACCAATTGCAATGAAGACTAGAAATGAATGGATAAAACATGATGATTAATTAGAGCTGGCATGGCATCATGACAATGATTAATAATAACATCTCATCCACTTACCACCCTGTTATTCTCTCATCTTGATCCTGATAAGTTCCGCGAAAAAGATCTTAACCAGAGTTAATGGGGTCATCTTTGCCATTTTAGATTCTGCTACACTCAGAACTCTTTTCTTACCGCTGTTTTTTGAAAAAAAACCTTTTTGTAACTAACTGCAATAATATAATTACCTCCATTATTATAAGAAATCAAGAATGCCAGAGAACACAATAACGTAGAAAATAATTAAATATTTGCTTTTTAATATAGTTTTGATTGGTAAGAAGTAACAGAAATAACACTTATTACACATATTGTACTTTCTGTTTATTACATTAATTTTTTACCTTCCTGAAACTGGCTTTTTACCGACAACTTTTCCAGTGATTCACCAATTTACTTTACCATGCTTTTCTCTATTTCAGACGTTTTTTGTGCATCTTAATTTCTTTCTTTCTATGGGTTTTAGTAGATTTTTGTAATTACTCTTATGGTTGATCTCTTATGTCTTAATGCATCTTCTATACGGTTTTCGCCTTCAATTGGATATTTTAAACTGCCATTCCTTTTCAATGTAGAACGCTCTTCTTCTTCGTCGTATCTCGCATCAATCATATATTCCCCCTCCAGAGCATCGTTGGTCGTGGGTAGCGTTGATATAGCATTGATTCTCGATTGTTGCGAGTTTGGCAGAAATTGGCCGACAGAGGATTGGATTCTCAGCGTTTCCCGGGATGTACCAACGTGGAGGCTTTCTGCTTGCATCCCTGTAGAACGCTTAGTCCTTATAACGTGTCAGTTGTTTTATGAATAAAAGCTTAAAACCACTCCTTACATCTGTTCCCAAGTCAATATTCAGCCTTTCTTGTGTCTATTGTCTACTTGACCGTACTAGAGACCACTGCAACGGAAATCAATTGATGTCAGGAAAAACATAAGAACCGTTTTTCACGGAAAGTAACAGGATCATAACTAATCTTTTATAACAGCACCGAAGGAGTTTTTTTGCTTGCCACGCCCTCTACTTTGCCTGTAAATGTCAACTTTTATAGCTCAGATAAGATTCAATAGAACCATACATGAGGTCTCATTGTTTAGGTCAGAGAACCTCGGTAGAGATTTGTAAACAACAATCACGATTCTTGTAAAAACAGGTAAAAATCAATTCTATTTCTGTAACACTGTAACTTAATTTATAGGCAAGTCTTCTTTGTTCAAAGTTTAACTCAATCTGTTATTTATAATCCACTTTTATACAAATCGAAAGACAGAAAGTAAATAAACTTTGGCCGACTCTTATTGATCATCAGACAAAAATAGATGCCTTGTGATTAGCCAGTCATCATAAGATATTAAAATATTAACATCATATTTTATTATAATATTAACATTGTATTGTTTAAGGGTAAAGTTCACAAGCACGATTGTCATTTGGCATGGACATCATGTCCCTCGTGATTTACATAACCTCATAAT
Organism: Morbakka virulenta; assembly: GCA_003991215.1. Classification (NCBI taxonomy): domain Eukaryota; kingdom Metazoa; phylum Cnidaria; class Cubozoa; order Carybdeida; family Carukiidae; genus Morbakka; species Morbakka virulenta. The sequence continues at coordinate 1,318,417 of RDPX01000074.1, forward strand.
TCAAGGTTCAGCCTTGTGCTCGCGTAATAAATTGTTTTATTACTTTGAAATAATGAGCAGTGAATTGTTTAGGGTTTAAACCATTGGGTGAAACGTAATAAAACATTATAAATTCTTGCTTTTTCAGACAGCAATTGATAATACTTTGCAAAGATATGCTGATAAATATTTCTGTAAAAGAATAATGAAATTACCTATGACACCAATGTTTTTATTTAAACTGCAAGTTGTTGAAAATTTTAACTTGGTCCATTTACAAGCAATACTGAGTAATAAATTGAGTTTAAGATCTACTTTTGCAAGCTAAAGCATGAATTATTATCTGCCTTCAGGTGTGCTACACACTTCTGCACTATCACTACTACACTAATACTGTATTATTCATATGGTCCCAGTTCCTACTGACCACCCTCTATCCCATTAGACAAATTAGAACGTTTCCCCTGTAAAACATAAATAAAAGCTCTCCCTGTACACTCCCTCCATTGACGCAGCTGATTTTACAGTATCGATTAATATCAACCAAAAACACCTTGAAAGACCCTGACACACCAGAAAATACCAGTGGAATGAATGATACTGATTAAAATAATAAATTAATCGTGGATAGGTTACTAACTAGTTAATATACTATAAATAGAATTAATCTTACCTGCAAAATATTTAAAAGTTTGCGGCAATTCTTGTAAAGTATTGCCACAAAGTGATTATTTCTTCAAAGTTACGCGTTTATCCTTGACAGTAAATGTAAGTTGAAATTTTTCACAAGCTTTATTCATTTTAAACCGAGATAGGATAGTCGTAATGAACAAATAATATTTTTAAATATCCATAAAAAAACTACAGGTTGTCGTAAAGCACATAATGAAGATCCCATGAAGATATCCTTGAAAAATTAAATTTTATATGAATACATGAAAGGTACAAAAGTACATATACAAATAAATATTCATTACGACTTCAAGTTTCTTGTATTGCATTCAACACGGAACTGACAATAGCTTTTTCTATCCACGAGACTTTTCGGATTTGGATTTAATGCAAAATATGAGAAAGTGGGCGAAAGCATTAAAAAAATTAAAGAGAAACAAAAGAAACAAAAAGCATTCAAATATCTATAATAAACTCATTTCGGTACCTTCAGCGTATATTTGTTTCTATGCCGACCTTTATTCACGAGTTTGTTTGATTCTATAAGTTCACTGCTCACATAGCAACTTCTCCCCTAAGACCAAGAGTCACATGTTGGAGCCGTTTTTGTACGGCGATGCACGTGCTCCTATGCTTCATAGTAGATTAAATTAGATTCATTGTTTTTTCGTGTTGAAATGATCTTGTATGATTGTTGTGGCTGGTTTTGTATTGTCCCTCGCATAAGCTATAGTATGTTGCAGTTATATTTTCATGGGACAGCTCACTTCTTAATTACTATGTTTGTTGCCAGGCATTCTTCTTTCATCGAAAAATTCTCCTTTTTTTGGCAATTTCAAAGAAGATCTTTGCGACAGTGTCATGCAACAATAACTTATCTTAAGGATGTTTTTGTAAAATATTTTGACCTGTATGAAAGGTGTTTAAAACAATTTTGGTCAAAAGATGTTTCACATTGGCGCTTGTGGACTATTTCCCGTTTGGCTCGTAATGTTCTTTCGATGGTTGAAATTTTAAATAAAAGGGGTCATTATTCGGCTTTCTGTAGAGCCTGAAGGTTTTTGATTGGATTTTCATTTAGAAAGCCGGCTTCTACAAAGTGGGTGTTAATGGTGACCGACAGTCCTTCGTTAAGTAATATGTTGGTTATTTCTTTCCTATGTCGGCCCATTTTTTGCCCATCTGTATACATGTCTACAACAAGACCATCATTTTTATATATTTTGATGTGTTGCTTGTTCATAACTGCAGTGTGCTTCTTCAACAAATATTCTTCATCTCACTGCTTCCCAGAGAGATGTTCGTTCTGCGTCGTCGAATGTTACATCAAAGAAAATGTTTCCCTTTTTCATCCAAGCTAATGTGTTGTCAATAAATATGACTTTATACTCATTTTTAACGTTACAATTATTATTCATAGCATATAATAACTGTAATGTAAGCATTAAAAAGTATATTTCGAACCTATGAGTTTATTATTATTTTAAAATCACAAGTAAAACTTACTATTTCATACACAAAATGATAAACAAATAATAAAATATAAATTACGGTCTTTTGAGGATAAAAAAATGAAAGACTTTGTGCAATATAATAATTAAATGTCGATATAAAGAAAATTAAGGAAAATATAAAAAGACTTTTGATTCCCAAGACTATCACCATATTGAGTAGTAACTTTGGGAAATGTTTTAATATTTTGATTGTTAGCCCTTGATTCGTAAAGTCATTCTTTGTACTAAGTTCTGGTCCTAAGTTCTTTATCTGCAACGCTTCCAGAATCAACTGATGATCCAACGTTGTTTAATGAATTGCTGTATTCTGAAGCTCAGCCTTTTGCTTCATACAATTTCAAAATTGTGTTTTTACTGCACTTCAGCTTTTGTTTTTGTGCTCAGTAAGTGTTTTGACGGATGTAGCGGGAATTGCGTCCTGGACAAGTAATTTTGTATATCAGTCTACTTCCATGAACGCAAAGGCTCGAAATATATTTTTAAAAGATTACATGATAGTTATTTTATGTTATAATATCTTATGTTATTAGTTTTCGTAAAGAAAATTGCAAATTCAACTGACTGGTTGAGTAGGTGTTCAGATATCGAAGAGACGAAGTCTATAATATCAAAATAGATAAATCGAGCTGTTGTTTTGATTGGTAGATTTTTAAACCAGTTGGTCTTATTTGTATTCACCACATTCATTAGCATACATATGACGTCATGTGGATATTTCAGTTATGGTCTTTAATGACGATGTTTTCGCTTCGCTTCGCCTATTGATTCAGTTTGTTTTCAAGATTGATTTTCTTTGCTGTAGCTTTAGCATTTTTGTTGGTATTTCTTTGACGGAAATGTCATATTTTTGTAAGCTACAGCAATTGGTACTATTGTGTTTTAGTAGTTTATTGTGCTCATGTTTCTAGATTTTGTAGCTTTATTGGGATTTTTTGTTGTTATTGGTAGTTTTGTCGGCAAACACAATACAATTTCGGAGGTTTTTATCTCATTAAGATCTGGCTGATCTTTGAAGGAATTCATCGCCGAAGTCTATAAATTCAAATTTTTTAATAAGTTGACATAGATCGTTCTCTTATTCTCTGATATGTTGGTTAGCAGGTGCTTTCGCAAGTGATTTAAAACAAAATTTGTTATTTCCGTCTTCTCAATCTGGGCTTGAATTGGTTTTTAAGAAATGCTTTTCTTCCGTGGCGTTTCAACATGGCATTCTTTACTACTAGTGAAAAACTCCGTGTTTCCTTTTCATTCGCTTAACAAGGTTTTCACATTCCTCCGCTCTCCACATTTTGAATATTGTCTCAACCTAGAAAGTAACATTTTTCATTAAGTATCCAAAGTTTCTTCGGTTCATTGCAGTTTGTTGTTTTAAATTTTGTCGAAATATGAATGCTTGATATGAGGGCTTTGCTTTAGCAGAAGGAGCATTTGAAATTAATCAATCGTAGAAAAAAGCGTAGATCAAACTAATTTTAACTAATTAATGTATAAAAGTCAATAAAAAACCCAATTTGTTAAGCATGTCAACCAGGTAAAGATCCAGACACGTACAAACAAGTCAGATACAAGACCTCATACTCGATACTCCTATAATCTCAACGATCTTATCACGAAAGGGATGTGAGGTGAGTTTATTAATATGTCTGAATAATTTAAACCAGACTTTAAAACTTATAAATAATTAGGGTAATTTATTCAAATTATGTTGTTCAGGTGTTCTACAGACTGACCAGTCGAGGAGATCGTACATCCCAGCTATCATAAAACATGCAGAGTTAATCAGAGATGTTCTAAGCAAACTGATTGGTTCCAAAACACATGAAGGTAAATCAACTTTTATCCAGCTTTTCTTTTGAAATAAAGGAAGTTATGGATTTTAAGTTAAACTGGGGGGAGGGGGGAGAGACGGGAAAGCAATTTTTAACTTGGCAGAATTTTAATTGCGGTCTTTAGCTGATTCGTACTAATTTTGACGTGGTGAATCCAAAAATAGTCTCAGAAATTTTCTCAGAGTTTTCTTTGTGCAATACCACTCAAAATTATTTCCTGCAGCATTTGGCACACAAGTTGGCTGAACACCTTTTCTTCCCATCTACTTGCAATAATTTGGCTCAAGTACAAACAGAAGAACCACTGTTCTTGTTTATTTATTGATGCAGTGCACTGATAAAGCTCTTATGCATGAACAAAGCTACCACAGAGCTTGTTCCAACACATCAAAACTTTTGTTATCATACATAGAACTGCACACCTGTTTAAACAATTGGTGATTGCTTCTGGATTTACACACAACCAACGTTATCCCGGGAAAGAATTTTAGTGGCTCAACAGCCACATCAATCTTGTAAAGTCCTACAGATTTTATTACTTTATACAAAGTTGCTGACATATAAGAACAATTTCACATTGTTAGCTGCTGTGGAAGATTAAGGATTTTGTCTACACGAGTGTGGTAAGCTGTTCCTAAGAGTGGGGTAAGGTAAAAAAGAAAACATTGCAGGAGGAGGATATTAGGCTATCACACTTCGGTACAAGAGAGTCAGAGTCCTTGCAGCTTTACGGCGCGGAGAGAGGATTTGTTTTCTCCAGCGATATCTAGGGTCTTCTTGAAGCCTTAGACCTTGAAGAATATGATCCAAATGAGTGGCTACTATTCACTGACAGCTCCAAGCAAAGCTTGAAATGTGTGATTCTTCACAACGGAAACCAATATGGAGCTGCTTCTCTTGGATATTCAGTGGAACCGAAAGAGACCTGTGAGAGAATCAAGAATGTGATAGAGCTACTAAGCTATCACCGTCATCAAAGGATTTCATACGTCGGTGTTAAAACGATAATTTTTTTTCTTGGACAGTAAAGACGTTAATCAAGATACCACTGCTTTCTTTGTATGTGGGGCAGCAGAGACCTTGCGAACCATTGATCAAGGAAGAACTGGCATATAAGAAAGAGGTTGAACCCAGGCGACCCAAATATTGAAACGCGCTGATTGTTTCTCGAGACAAGGTCATCTCCCTGCCTGTACACATCAAACTGGGATTAATGAAGGCAGTTTGTAAAGGCCTTAGAGGACTCGAACCCGTGCTTCATCTACATCAGGGAGATGTTCTCTGCTATCAGTTATGAGAAAGTTAGAGCTGGTGTTTTTAAAGGACCACAGATAGATTTGACAAATAATGAGGGATAGCAAGCTATAGGAGTCAACGAATGATAATGAGATAGAAGCTTGGGACTCGCTTAAGGGCTTCCTTGGAAACATTAATAACATTAACTCAAGAAAATTGTTCAGAGATTCCTGAAAGGATTTGAGTAGCTTCGATCCAACATGAGCATCAATCTTTATTTTCTGTTCAGTCTCTTAGAGTGGTTCCCTGAAAACTTAGGCAATGTGAGAAACGAGCAGGGAGGGAGCTTTAACCGGGACCTTAAGGACACCGACGAGCGGCACCAAGGACGATGGGACTCACACATGATGGGGGACCACTGCTGGTCTATCGAGAATTCTACCCAATGCACAGGTATTGGCTGAAAAGCCACAAGCATCCTACCTGAATAACTACCACCTTAGCAAAGAGAGTGAAACAAATTAAAGCGCCTTTCTTCATGTACATGCAGATCAGTCAGGACATAGTTAGGTAGATTCAAACTTATACATACTATATTTGTTTGTCGTATCTTTGTACTTTCTTTAGCAGTCTGTTTCCATATTTTGAGTTTAATAATTATACAATCAACAATCACAGTCAAACCGTTATTTACACTGCATCTCTACTACTAACCAATTAAATGTTGCATGTGTATGACCCTGACTATTGCCCAATAAAGTGCAACTTTCAAGGTGTGTGGGTATGCTGTACAGCAAAAACAGGAAGTAAAGCGGAAAAGCTAACAAAAATCAAGGCATCGAAATTAGGAGGAAAATGCACAAAAAGCTCATTATGAAAAACTTCGTTCCCCAGTGGTATCATTATAATGGGTGGGGTGGGATGAAAATAGCAGAATTTAGCTTTTCTGGCTTCAGGCCAGCTTGTTACAGATACTGATTTTGGCCAATCGCCACAATAGATAATTCTCGCTTTAACCAGTTTTCAGGAATCAGGTTTTACGAAGATTCGTACTACTACTACTACTACTACTACTACTACTCATACTAATAATAATAATAATAATAATGATAATAATAATGATAATAATAATAATAATAATAATAATAATAATAATAATTTGTCCTGGGTATTGACATTAAACTGCATCCGGTTGTGGAGTTTCGACGTGGGAGAATGAGGTTACCCTTTGCCACAACTACCTCCTGGTCACCCTTGAGCAAGGTGTAGTACCTGTTAGCTCTCCCTGAGACCAAGAAATTCCGGGTTGGCATCCGGCAGGGGCTAGTCTGCCTTATGGGTAGGGGGGACTCTTTAGCTTTGGCTGGCAACCCCCCTAGTGATGGTGTCACGATAAAAACACCGGTGGTTGTGCACCTTAAAACACAACCTCGCTTGAGTGGAATGATAAAACAAATAGTTAAAAACAACGGCGTGAATGGGGCTGGAGCTTCAGGTGAAGGTCTCTCGCCCGGCAGGTGTCCCCCGGTTCGACAGCGGGGGCCCGGTCGTCGTCCTATGACTGTCAGAACAAAGTGGTCTAAAGAAGTGAACAAGGTTGTGATGGAATGTTTTTTTAGAAGCAAACCTTTTGATATGGACGGTAATCCAATTCGAGGATACCGCCAAAGATTGATGCATGAATGGAGGGAACGTGGAATTTTTCATGTTACTGAACAACGATTGTGTGACCAAGCTAGAGCTATCAGGAAAAATGGATGGTTATCGAAGTTGGAATTGGAAAGTATTCAGAGGATGATTGATGCAGATAACAAGGAGGAGAATGAGACTGTTGTAGAAGCTGAGGTGGAACAATCAGAAAATGTCGAAAGTGGACCTGATGAGGGAACTGATCATATCTTGCGTGAAGCATACGAGGATATTGAAAATCCGATTCCGAATGTTGAAACATTTGATGAGGAAGCACAACTGATCTTCATTCAGCTACAGAAAATAATGATTGAAGGCAGGGGTACTAGTGGTATTTCTTTTAAGAAAGTTGATACAAAGAGTCTGAATAGTCTTACAGCTAAAGTAAACAGGGTTATTGAGCTCATTGAAACAACAAATATAACCCAAACAAACAATCTAATCAAAGCTGCGGGTGTGTGGGTAGCAGACCAGCTAGGTCTCAAAGCGTACAAAAGAGGGAAAAAACAAGAACCTTGGTGGAAGAGACGCGTTGAAAGTGATATAAAACAGCTGAAAAAGGATGTTAGCTTTCTAGAAAGATTGAAAAGGGGAGAGATTCGAGATCACCGAGAAGGCAAAGCTAAATTTGTGAAGGAAAAATACCGAGTAGAACGGAAAGGGTTAACAACTGTGATTGAAGAAATAAAGCAAAGAATCCTTGCCAAAGCTGCTAAAATCACAAGATACGAGCAAAGAATAGAGCAGTATAGGCTAAATAGATTGTTTGATATTGATCAAAAGAAAGTCTACAATCAGTTAAATGGTCAGACTGGAAACAGTGATGGTCATATCCCAAATGCCGAGGAAAGTAAGACGTTCTGGAGTAAGATATGGAGTGTAAAGAAAGAGCATAATAGGGAAGCTGATTGGTTGAAGGTAATGAAAAGAGAGATGGGGAAGGTGAAGCAGAGAAATATATTGATTGACGAGAACAAAGTCAATAAGCAATCCAAAAAGATGCCCAACTGGAAAGCACCGGGACACGATGGGGTGCAAGGTTTTTGGATAAAGAAACTCAATAAGTTGCATAGCAGAATAGCGTTTCAATTGAATGAAATGCTAGAAGGAAAGAAGGATACACCAACTTGGATGACATATGGTAGAACTGTGCTGTGTCAAAAAGATGCAGCCAAGGGAAATGCTGTTGATAATTTTAGACCAATTACTTGCTTACCAATCATGTGGAAGCTAATGACTGGTATAATATCAGAGGAGATGTACTGCTTTCTAGAAAGTGAGAAATTGCTCCCAGAGGAACAAAAAGGGTGCAAGAGAAAAAGTAGAGGGACTAAAGATCAACTATTGATTGATAAGGCGATACTTAAAGATTGTAAGAAAAGAAAGACAAATCTAGCTATGGCGTGGATTGATTATAAGAAAGCTTACGATTTTGTCCCCCATAGCTGGATCTTAGAGTGTCTTGAGATATGTGGTATTGCTGGAAACATCAGGAGTTTTATTGAATTAAGTATGAAGGGATGGAAACTTCTCTTGACTTCCAATGGATCCGATCTTTGTGAGTTGGATGTCAATAGAGGCATATTCCAAGGAGATAGCCTTTCTCCATTGATTTTTGTCTTGTGTATGATCCCACTCTCCCTACTCTTACGAAAAGTAAAGGCATCTTACGAATGGGGTCAAAGTAAATACAAAATAAACCATTTACTTTATATGGATGACCTAAAACTCTTTGGGAAGAACGAAAACCAAATAGATAGCCTGGTGCAAACAGTGTATCTATTTAGTGAGGACATCGGAATGGAATTCGGTTTAAAGAAGTGCGCAGTGGTTGTTCTGAAGAGAGGGAAAATGATTACGTTTGAAGGAATCCACCTACCGAATGAAGAGGTAATGAGAGAAGTAGATAAAAAGGGGTATACTTACCTTGGTATCCTTGAACTGAATGAGATAAAAGAACAGGAAATGAAGGACAAAGTGATTGCTGAATATAAGAGAAGGTTAAGACTAGTGCTGAAATCCAAACTTAATGGCAAAAATAAGATAAAAGCAATCAACACGTGGGCCGTTGCACTTCTGAGATATGGAGCCGGAATTATTGGGTGGAAAGTAGAGGAATTGAAAAAAATCGACAGAACAACGCGAAAGACTTTAACTATGTACGGTGCTTTCCATCCAAAAAGTGATGTTGATCGACTGTATGTGAAACGAAGAGATGGTGGAAGAGGTTTGATTAGCATTGAAAATTGTGTGCGAAGTGAGGAGAACAATTTGGGATTGTATGTGCGGGATTCAAAAGAAGAGCTTCTAAAAGGTGTAAAGGAAGTTGGCATCATTGAGATTGGAAACCTGATGGGGAAGGAAGAATTTAAAAGGAGAAACCAAAACAAGGCCAAAATGAAATGGCACGATAAAAGAATGTATGGGCAGTTCGACCGTGAAATGAATGATAAAATAGATAAAGTATTATCTTGGAAATGGGTTGTGCAAAGTGATCTAAAGGTGCAAACAGAGGCACTAATATTCGCTGCCCAAGAACAAGCGTTAAGAACAAACTATGTCAAGCACAAGATCGACAAAACTAGTGAAAATCCACTTTGTAGGATGTGCTTGGAAAAGGGGGAGACCGTACAACATCTAATATGCGAGTGTAAAAAACTAGCCCAGCGGGAGTACAAAAGAAGGCATGACAATATTGCTAAGCTAATTCATTGGAAGTTGTGCGAAAAGTATGGACTTGACAAGAAGGAAAAATGGTACGAACATTGCCCAGAGGGAGTAGTAGAAAACGATAAAGTGAAATTATTGTGGGACATGAATATCCAGTGCGACAACGTAATTGAGGCTAGGAGACCTGATTTGGTATTGGTAGAGAAAAAGACGAAGTCATGCATAATCATTGATGTTGCGGTTCCAGGAGATAATAGGGTGCATGACAAAGAAAATGAAAAAGTTGAAAAATACCAAAACCTAAAGAGGGAATTGATAAGACTCTGGTCTTTGAGAAAAGCGCTAGTTGTACCAGTGGTAATAGGTGCTATGGGATGCGTAAGCAAAGATTTCAATGGATGGATGGAAAAACTAGATATTGAAGTAGGTGTTGGGGTGGTACAGAAAACAGCCTTGTTGGGAACAGCCAGGATACTTGGAAAAGTATTGGAGATGTAAGGTGAAAGAAACCTCTTGGCCATTGGCTGCTAGTTGTGGCTAGCCCAAGAGATGTTATTCGGCAAAAAGAACAGCCTGTGCAAAATGAGAAAATAATAATAATAATAATAATAATAATAATAATAATAATAATAATAGTAATAACTTTTATTATGAATAAAAGGGGAAAACATAGTTCACCTATTGACTTACTCAAATCAAACTACTGAAGTATGACTACCACATGCCTTTTCAACATTTAGATTGGAATCTCTAGTGACATAAAATTATTCAAATATTTCGACAGAAGTAAAAATAATATAAATATAATATATTATATATAATAATAATAATAATAATAATAATAATAATAAATAATAAATAATTTATTAATAATAAATAATAATAATATAAATATAATATAAATAGTACAGTCCTACGTGAAACCTTTTGTCATCATAATTCTTTGAATTTATTTTATTTTCTAGTGTTGCTCTAAACCATAAAACAATTATTATTTTATTAAGTGCATCGTTCATTCCCCAGTTCCTAATAACTCATACGCATTTAAGGATGATTCAGAGTTTTCTCTTTATTGTTCAATGTTATTTTCTTCCTTTTTTTTCTAATTTAAATTTCATTTTCTCTTCTTCCTTTCTGTTGTTAAATGATATTAAAAACGAAAGAATTCTGGGCACTGGTTCCCTTTTATTGCATTTTCTTTACCGCCTTTTTCAAACTATTCCTCACAAGTTTGAGGAGATTTCTAGCTAAACGTATCGTACTCAAACTATAAGAGGTCCATAAAAAAGATATTATCTAACAGGTTTTATGATAACCATTTCAGACTGTTAGCAATAGTGTTTATAAACCGGAAGTACGTTGAGCTGGCTTACACTTCACTCTGTTGTTCTTGTTATTGTTTTGGAAAATTTTACAAAATTTTACCCTGAAACAATAGATCGTCATTGTCAAAATGCTTTGCTTGTGGTCAATAAAGTGTCCTGCTTTGCTTTCAATGCATTCATCAACTCAAACTCTATTTCCTGCAGTTTGCCTTTCATTCCCCCAACCCCTTTTTAGCTTTTAGCCCTATTAATAAGGCACTCATTTAAACCCAATTTTAACAGTCTGATTTCATTTTACAAGTAAACTGGTTACCTCCTTTTCCCTTTTAAAACATAGAAATGCATTTAAAAAAGCGCTTATATGTTTAACCAGCGTGAGTTAGTTTCTACCATAAGGTGGAAAGCACGATTTTCATGACCACAGTTCTGTTCAGCTTCTTTTTGGACTCGTTATAACCCTTGTATCGGAAATAAAAATATTATTGACTTCAACATATTCTTTTATTTATTTGTACTCTTAAATTACCGTTTAAAATGTGACTTAATAAGAAAATGGGGATAAAATGTCTTATCCCTTATTGTTCATCTAAGCATAATACTGCCCAATTTTAATCCAAACTTTTATTATTTTATAGAAAAAGGCGAACGATATCATGTTATACCTAAAAGACGGCTGAAGTATGCATCCTTGCTGAAAGGTAATAACAAGTAGATTTCAGTAGAGTTAGTAGAGCTACTTTTCAACCTTTGTGTCATTGATGAAATGTGGTTTGTCTTCTTCTTTTTCTTCCTCTTCTTCTTCCTCTTCTTCTTCTTCTTCTGTCATCCATATTCATGGTGAAACATTGACTAAATTAGTTTGGCACACAACTCGATCTTTCATTGCAGTCAGAAGATCAGGACCATTAAGCCAAGTATCTTTCTCTAAAAGTGTTTTTACTGTTATACGAGGTCTGCCTCGACGTTTCTTCTTCTCGGGACACCAGAGTAGAACCTTTCCTGCAGGATCATCATGTCGAACTGTGTGACCAGTGAATAACAATCGATGGTGACTGACCACACATGATACTCGGGAGAGAGAACCGTACAACTCTGCGTTTGTGATAGGATCCTGCCATGATACGTTACAAATGATGCGGAGCATTTTTGTGTAGCACCCATTGAGTTTCTTGGCAAGAGCAACATTTAACACCCATGACTCCGAACCGAAAAGGAGAATTGTCTCTACTGACCTCTTAAAGACTATAAGTTTGGTATCCTTTTTCACATTTGATTTCCAAATCCTTTCAAGAGCGTGAACTGCACTCCAAGGTTAAGCAATACGAGTATTCAAATCATATTTCAAGTCATCAAGCAGCTCGATTACGGAGCCGTCAAGTGATAACAGTATTGCATTCAGTTGTGATGGATTTATATGCATATACTTGGTTTTAAATGCGTTCAAAAATGAAACGAGACTTTGACATGCTTTTCCAACGCAAAGAAGATCTTGAGCCGCGGCGGAGTTGTCCTTGAGGAGTGTGATATCATCGGCATAAACGAAATCTGACAGCACAACGGCTGGGTGACTCCTACTATGACAACGTTCCAAAGTGAAGCCATCATTATTCGAGATGGTGGAGCGAACAGCGTATTCTAAACAAAAAATAAAGAGGAAAGGTGCAAGAGGGTCACCTTGTAATACCTCGGTTTCAATGGGAAATTCTTTATTCATGCCTTCAGGGGTAAGGACAACTGGGGAGGTGTTCACGTACATGACTTTATTGGCAGCAATGATATCAGCAGAAATTCTATACGCCTTGAGAATACTAAACATTTTGGCGCTATCGATAGAATCGAAGGCTTTCCGAAAGTCTTTGAATATAATCATCACTTTCATATCATGATTTTTCAACTCTTCAACAAGCGCTAAGCAAGCAGGTGAGAGGAGGTAGATTTGCCTTCTCGAAATCCATTCTGATTAGGTATTGGCACTTTATCAATAATAGGGCGGACGTAATTTAGAAGACAGTGGTTATAAACCTTGGAGGCGATCTGGGTGAGTGAGATGCCTCTAAGGGTATCAGTGACTGTCAAATCTCCTTTCTTTGGAATTAGTGTAATACCTGAAAGTCCTTATTCTTTTGGACGGTTACCTTTGAAGGTAGTGTTGCAAAACTTTTGTAAAAGTTTCTTGACTTTAGGGAGCTCCAGAATTCGGGTGGTAAGCCATCAAGGCCAGGTGCTTTACCGGATTTCATCTGTTTTACAGCAGTCTTTACTTCAGCTTGAAAAAACTCACTACTTTGTATATTATAAAAGTAACAAAAACCTTCTCTATGGGAGTATCAGATACTGAGGCTGACGGTGCATTTTGGAGGTTTTGAAAGTGATTTTCCCATGTTTCAAGTCTGTCTTCTCCTGAGGTAAAGGTAATACTTCGAGGTCTTTTTTTCTGAAAGCTCTTTGACTAAATCCCAAGCAGACTTTATAGAAGAAGTAGAATCAGGGTTCTCAAAGGCCCGAACAGTGTTGTTAACTCGTTCGTCTTCAAGGCTGTTGAATCTACCACGTAGTACATTTTGTGTATCTTGGACGTTTTGAGTTGATGCTTGAAGAGTTATTATGCGAACTAAAGCCATTGGATCAAGGTTAATCGTTTTTGTGTTATTTTCGGAGCGTGGTTTCGGAGGAAGTAGTTCAGACCTGACTTTTTGGCGACTGAAACGAAGGAAGATAAAGGTAACTTCGAGTCCTTTTTCCCACTTGTCGTAGTCTCTTCTATAGCTATCATTATGGACCTTATGACCATTCCGGTTTGGTGCCAACTTAGTTCGTTGCAACCCGCGTGGCTCTTTCCTTCCTAAGTCTTCATCCTTTTACACTAGTTGCTCTTCCTCGTACTAGCCCTTTCTATGAGTGTAGTTTCTTTCCTCGGAGAGATTGTGAAACTCTGGCTGTCAGGTGCTTTTCATTACCACGACTTGATTGTCTGAGGTAAACTTATCTCTTTGTCCTAACTTCTTCTTTTTCTATTTTTCTCTCTTCTCCTTTACATTTTTACACACGTGGTGGCTTTATGCCCTCTATGATTTGTTTCAACAAAAACGATTGTATGATGAAAGTAATACATAACCAGTAACGATTTAAATGTGAACTACTCAGCCTTACACTTTGTAGGATATCTCTTAGAAATTTTAATTTTATCTTAAGTATCGTAAGTACAGTTAATAACTGAATATTAATATAAAGATGAAAATTCCATTTTAAAATTTTTTATCAGATTATAATTATAATAATTATTATTTTCAGGATAAGAAATAGTAAGTGAATATTTCTCTATGTCAAATTTGTATCTCTATATTCATAAAAACTTAACAGTATTATTAATTATATATATATATTACGCTATCATATTATTATATATTATATTTTTACGCTCCCTTACGAAAGTTTGGTTGAGCACTCTCTGAGAATCGGGGACCTGTTGTTAGCGTTATGCAATGCTCACTGCGCTTGCGTAGTTTGAGCACTCTGACAGGATCCCACAATAATTCTTTGAGCTGTGTTTGCTCCGGCAACACGGCCAGAGAGTTGTTTCTCAGAAGCTCTGTGCTGCACTGATGAGCCTTCAGAAACACATGTAAGGTGAAACACACAAAGGGCGAAACGGTACTGTCTGCAGATTGAGTATATATATATATACATATATATATATACACACATACATATATACATATATATATACACATATATGTCTACTTTACTAGAAGAGAAATACTGTTATATCTTTACTACAAGGTCATATGCTTTTACTATTAAATTGAACGAAGTAGAATTACTATAAAATAATATATATATATATATATATATATATATATATACACATTACAAATCAAATCAAAAGAGTGAAAATAGATAATGATTTTCTAATGCCCGTTTCCTGTTTTGTGGTTCCACGCTTAATGATTCTTTTGTTATCAATAGTCACTTTTCAAAAGGTCAGGTTACGTAATTGTTTATATATTTATATTGTTTATTTATATATATATATATATATATATATACTCTATATATATATTCTATATATATAGACATGTCAGGGGTTCCCTATTAGAGTTCACACAATGTTCCTGGAAGTGCTGTATCTAATTCGTTTATCCATCATAGGTGGCATACTGAGTGTGTTTACCTATTTTTGGAGATATAATTG
>RDPX01000074.1:1344523-1386144 GCA_003991215.1 Morbakka virulenta
TAAGGGAGGAAGAGTCGCCAAGAGAAAATGTGGAAGACCGAGAAGACAGGGAAGAGGATCGAAAAACTGACGAACAATTTGGCAGAAAGATCAAGGCCCATTATGATAATGGTTGGTTTGTCGGCGAAATAAAATATTTCAACACTAGCCTAAAGGAGTACTACGTTGTTTTTTCTGATGAGACAGAGGACTATATTTCACCGAATGATGTAGATGGTGTCGAAATTATGTTCCTGTAAATAAAGCACAGTTACTTTATACACATCTTATTGTACATAGTTCTTTTGTTTAAGTTTATTATGTTGTAAAGACGTTAAAGCACACCTTAAAAATTGGGTTTTCGTTGTAAACTTTTCCAATCCCCCCAAAAAATTATATAATACTAGATTCCGAAGATACAGCAAAATAAGAACAATGAGCCTGGAAGTTGAAATTTTGTTCTTATACAAGATATTTCTTAAGAACAAAATAAGAACAAATAAGGCTGAAAATCGATAAAAAAATAAGAACAGCGAGGCTCAAGTCGGATTTTACTGGTTCTTATAAAAACAAAAACATATAAATTGTTTTCAACCAAGTGATGAAGGGATTGCAAAATTGATTTAGCAGAGAACGAATACCGATAGATCAGTCGGAGAAGCATCTGACTATGATACCTATAGGTACTTGTATAAAGTCAGATGATTTCACATAAATTTTGTACTTTTCTGTGTTTAATTGTATGTATTTTGTAGTTGGTGCTATGTTCATCTTTTTTTCTTCATTTATTCAGTTTCCTAACTTTTGTTGACAACTTGTTTTTGTTTTAGAAACGAAGCTGAACAAAGATCGATTCCCATTGTGTTGGCTGGAAAGCAGCCTTACTATATTCAAGCCGATAGTGGACAAAAGCGCCACTCTATTAATAAAATTCATATTGGTGTAAAGCTTCCTAATGGAAGCTTACAATTACCAATTCATGAGGACCTTATGCTCAGAAGCCTGGCAGGTAAGTCAAAAGAGATAAACTATGCAACCATATTATGAAATGTACAATGTATTTCTTCTATACAAAAAGTAATGGCTAATGGGAACGAATAAAGGAAATTAGATGTTACTTTTCATGCAGAGAGACACTGCAATAGAAAGAGGGAGATGGGGGAGAGACAGAGAGGAAGAGAGAAGGGAAGAGAGAAGGGAAGAGAGAAGGGAAGAGAGAAGGGAAGAGACAGAGAGAGAGA
The DNA here is from genome assembly GCA_003991215.1 of Morbakka virulenta. Taxonomy (NCBI): domain Eukaryota; kingdom Metazoa; phylum Cnidaria; class Cubozoa; order Carybdeida; family Carukiidae; genus Morbakka; species Morbakka virulenta. Next base: position 1,345,744 of record RDPX01000074.1, read on the forward strand.
GAGAGAGAGAGAGAGAGAAAGAGAGTGGGGCAGAGAGAGAAAGAGAGTGGGGCAGAGACACAAACAGAGACAGAGAAATGAGCATGTGATATAACGTCGAGTAGTGATGATAACGATGAAATAATATAAAGTTAACTTAATAGTTAAATAAAAAATGACATTGATCAGTTCAGAAACTTTGAATCTTTTTAATTTATGGAAGCTAATTGTATTAATTAAAAAAACAATATTGAATTTCCACTACATTAATTCATACTATTTGAATGCAAATAAACGTAATTTAACGTCTCTCAATAAGGGAAAATATCTGCAAAGCTTATTCGTAACTTCTGAATCCTATTTTTGAACCAAGAACATTAAAAAAATTTACCAATTTTTAAGATGTGCGAGTGAAGTCCAGGTGTAAAATTTCAATATTATCTATTCTGCTAATAACTGTGTAAAAAGACAAAGCATTTGACCATGGTTTATTTTCATAACTAATACCTTTGTTATAAAAGTGCAAGAATAATTAGTAAAATTAAGTACACAATGTATTTGTCTATTATTTACAACCTGCCCTAAACAAATACTTTAAAAAGTTGTACAAAGTATAACTGTAAACCTGTGTTTTCTTTACTATGGGAGAATTCAAATAACACATTGTATTTACTAGTAATGTCTTACTATGTGATTGTTGATGTTCTCTGTTTTTAGGTGAAAACCATGTCTCACATAGAAGACACAGAAATAGTCATGCAGCATCGCTGAATAAAGACTTCTCTGAAGTGAACAAGAACATTTTCTTTTGGAAACTAAAAATGCCACAAGATAGAAAACGAACAGCCCCTAAAACGACAAAGAACAATCCCTACGTATCATATGACAGCTATGATGTCGTTGACTTTGCCAGAAAACATAAAAAGGCTGGAAAAATTGTGCTCGATTTTTCTAAAGGCCCCAGACATGCAAAAGTTCATGTTTACAAAAATGTAACAAAGCCATCTCCAAAAAGACGGAAACAACATTTTTCTGAAACTGCTTCCAAGAAGTCGACATTGTGTAAGTAACTTTAATAAACAATTTTTTTCTCCGGTATATATTTAATGCACTTCACTTTTATCACATATTGTCATGGAAATGTTATTTCTTTGCCGACGAAGTAAAGCAACAAGAATCCAACTAATAATCTTGAAAATTCTGAACTTTATGAACTCAGAGGAAGCCATAGACGTAAGAGCTTTATCATGTCATGAGTCGTAAGCTTTTTCCAAGCTACGTTTCGAGAAATACTTCTCCCATCGTCAGGCTGTCGATGAGAGCCTGACGATGGGAGAAGTATCTCTCGAAACGTAGCTCAGAAAAAGCTTACGACTCATGACATGATAAAGCTCTTACATCTAAGAATCCAACTGTTATGGTAGAGAAAATTCTTCCTTTTTAATGTATTTTTGAAATAAGACATACAGATTTGTGAGATTCAGAAATTGGACTGTACTTTCTGAGAGAGACCAACCGAACTAACCGCTATAACCAGTTGATTAAAACAAACGTAAAGAAAGCACCTTTGAGTTCTGTTGTTTTGGAGTGGAGGTGATAATAACTGGATTTTGAATAACTTATAAAGATCAGCCAATTTAAGATGAGAGAGTAATTTCGTAATGACGTAAAACGTCATTAGATCATTACGTAACGTAATGACGTAAAAGAAAGCACCTTTGAATTCTGTTGTTTTGGAGTGGAGGTGATAATAACTGGATTTTGAATAACTTATAAAGGTCAGCTAATTTAAGATGAGAGAGTAATTTCGTGATTGCTAGTTTAGTTTTAGTACAATGTATGATGTCTGAGAAAATGGTCTTTCTCAAAAAGAATTCTTCATGATTAATCGTACTGTGTATACTGTACGTGTTTTGATATTTCCTGTAAATAAATTATATTTTAAGTTCACAGAATGAATAATGGCTACATAAATCGCTTTATTTCGTTCTTGCATGGAAATCAGCAAAGAACCCCTTACAAATTATTTTTCTTCACAAAACTTAAAAGAAAGAAACAAGATCAGCCCAAAGCCATTGTAGGGTTGTTCCGGAGTGAAGTACTTCATTCTTCTTCTTCGTCGTCTTCTTTCGGCTTCTCTCGTTAGAGGTCGCCACAGCGGATCAATGCTCGCCACCTCTGTCTGTCAGAGGTATCCTCGGTTGATGCACCTGCCACTCTCATGTCTTCGTTCACCGAATCAGAGAACCTCCTCTTTGGCCTTCCTCGCTTCCTCTTTCCGGGTGGGGCCATTTCCATCACTTTTCTTCCTACATAACTCTCATCTTTTCTCATCACATGGCCGAACCACCTCAACCTTGATTCCCTGATCTTATCTCCCAACCTGGCCACTCCCAGCGTTTCTCGTACTGTATCATTTCTCACTCTGTCCATTCTGGTCTTTCTTTTCTTTTTATATTTCATTCTTTATATTATATGTCAATACCCCCGATGAAAAATAATGCACCTAAATATAAGGCATAGCTTAATCAAAGATTCTGTTCTGTATGGAATTAGCATAGCAGAGACTGCTTTGGCAAGAACTCAACCAACTGTCTGCTATGTGTTAGTTTTCAATGACGTCGTACAAAATGTATTCAGTTTTGTGAAAATAATCAAATTTTTTATTTTTAGCCTATGTGTATACAAGTAAAATCTGCAACACGTTATTGTTATGAAGATTGTTTTATTTCTTTGAATGAAATGAGATGAATTGAATACTGACATATTCTTCTCAATCTTTGTAGCCTCGCCTGGAATCAACAGGTGGATTTATTACGAAATATTTCGTAATTTAAAACGAGGTGAATCAGCACTTGAAGCTCTTTATAGAAATGGCCGTTATCCGAATTATCCCAACGAGCAAGAAATTTTAGATCGCATGGATGCGCCAACAAATAGAATGTTTCATTTTGGTCACATGATGTGGGGTTGGTTCATTTCACCAATGGATGGTGAATATACATTTTACAGTGCTTGTGATGATGCATGTGATGTATTTATGTCTCCGGATGAGAGTAAAGATCACCTAAGAAAGATCATTTCTCAGAGAAGATGGTCTCTTCATAACCAATGGGACAAGTAAGCTAATCCTTTTATGCTTCTAACCAAAATATATTTCATTTTGACCTTCTGTGTTAGGCAGGCAGGCGTATAGCATTTATTTATTCATTGTAATTTGTCATTTGCAGCCAATGAAAGACGCAGCAGTAACTCTAATCCTTAAATTTGTTATTTAAACAAAAGTCCTGTATACTGATAGACAGACTAGCTTTGAACCAAATAAAAGTAATTTTTTACTGGATTTAAATTCCGTAATATTATATAGATTATTTTATTTAATATTTTTTACTACTTTTAATTAACAAAAAGTGACAAATGTGCCAATAAACAATCTCATCTAAGTTTTTTTTGAAAGTGAAATCAAGGACAGATAGTGCCTAAAATACGAATCCATACTCATACTGATCAGCAAGGTCGACCAGTGTCAAATTAATCAGCTCTATACCAACAGCATTTAATAAATCAAGCAATTTTAGAAAGTCTAATACAATAGTGGCCGTTTGGTTGAGATAAATATGCGAATAGTTCGCGGTTCGCGCCCCCTGTACGTCCTTGGAAGTACTGTGATTTGTTCCTCCGCTAGAAGTGGTAGGCTATTGATTCTTAGCGTGTTTTCGGAAATAACATGGGTAGGGAAGGGGGAAAGAGGGTGAAATAAATAAATTTACCTAAAACTATAAATGTTTAAAAATCCCCCAAACATCCCTTTGTAATAAAGCAAATGTTGGTCCTGCAAATGAAGGAAACTCGATAAACAAGGGAACATTGATAGCTAAATAGGAAGATTAATCTCCTTGTACAATGGGTGTCCTTAGACAAGAGATTGAGTTGTTGGATCAGAATTCCAGTGAATTGCGCTGCTTGATTGTAATTCCAACCTTGACCTAAATTATTTCAGATGTATTTAGATGGAAAATAACGTCTTTTGTACTTTATCGTTCCCCAAAACTTGATCAAGTATATGTTGCAATCCCTCTTCTACTGTCTTACCTCCAAGGTCTTTAAAGTTACTCACTACCTTTATATCTAATAATAGGTGACTTTCTGACTAGGAAAGTTTTAGAGAAGATGCTACGATCGTAGTCAGGCTTCTTGAAACGTCAAACAACCAAAACATTGGCATTAGGATGCTTCAAAAAGCGAATCGGACAAGGGAGAGAATGTTTGTGTATCATGAAGCAAAATGTCGATCCCAATATCACCAGCTGTTTCTCATGTTCTTTCGAAAAGAAATTTGATATTTGTATTTTTCGACGACGTTCATTTGCTATGGAATATTCTATTCAAAAAGTTTCTAGCAACATGAAATAATACAATAAGTGCACATAAAGGAATGAGTGTCTAAGGCAAGAACACATGCACTGTACATATTTATACTGAATTTACTCTTTATTGATCTTAGGTATCCTGAGGAGCAGACATCAATAGCAGTCAGACTTTCAGGTGGTAAAGCTTATTATATTCAGGCATCCGGAGCACAGAGTGGAAACAGGCAGTGTATGTCCGTGGGGGTTCAGCTTCCTGATGGTAAAAAGGCAAGACCTATAGGAAAAGAACTGGTCAGCAGAAAGCCATTGGGTATAAAATGTGTTATAATATTTTCCATGCACAGTTTTTGAATTACCTTTTACAAATAGTGGTTTATCTAAAAGCAATTTTTAAGTGAATGTTCTAATTCAAGATCATAAAATAATATCAATTTGGTAGCTTAATTTTATGCTTTCAAGGGAAGTGTTCTTGATTGGTGGTAGTAATGGGTATTAATTATCTACCAGGGTAGACATTTATTAGATATGGTTTAATCAGTGCGATATAAATAACTATTTTATTGTTATTTAATTCGCCCTGGTGTTAATCTATTTGTTCCGAAAAGGAATTGTAAAATAAAATTCTTTTTACAAAGATTTTCTTTTATTGCACAACTTTAAGTGCTAAGTCATTGGTATTAACAACATAATTTTATGCAGATCGACTACTTTGTTGTATCTTTCTTCGAAAGACGCTTAATTAATGTTAGTATTAATTGCATCCATACAAATGAGACCACTTATTTAGATTGCATGATCAATACGAATATGATATAGTTTAAAACGTAATTCAATTTTAATAAAAAATAAAATAGAATAATATCAAATAATATAATATAATATAATATAATATAATATAATATAATATAATATAATATAATATAATATAATATAATATAATATAATATAATATAATATAATATAATATAATATAATATAATATAATATAATATAATATAATATAATATAATATAATATAATATAATATAATATAATATAATATAATATAATATAATATAATATAATATAATATAATATAATATAATATAATATAATATAATATAATATAATATAATATAATATAATATAATATAATATAATATAATATAATATAATATAATATAATATAATATAATATAATATAATATAATATAATATAATATAATATAATATAATATAATATAATATAATATAATATAATATAATATAATATAATATAATATAATATAATATAATATAATATAATATAATATAATATAATATAATATAATATAATATAATATAATATAATATAATATAATATAATATAATATAATATAATATAATATAATATAATATAATATAATATAATATAATATAATATAATATAATATAATATAATATAATATAATATAATATAATATAATATAATATAATATAATGTAACACATTATTTGTTTGCTTTATTGACTAATATAAACAATTTCTATTGTTTTTATAACAGGACCACAAGGTGAAAATCATTTAGTGCCTGATCTAGCTGCTTCCCAAACTGGTGATCTTGGAGGCATTTTAGGTAATATTGGAGGCAGACCTGGTCTTGGTGGTCCTGGAGGCGTCGGAGGAATCTCTCCTGGTGGTATGTATTCTATTGTATTTCAAATAGGTGTTATTATCATGCTAACGATGAAAGGAAAGGAAATGTAATTGTATTAATGACATAGTGAATGAAATGATGTGATGTTTTACTCGGAGGAACTGTTTAACAGAAATACTTTTTGCAAGATATACTAAAGATATTTCCTAAGAATATAAAAAGAAACAGCAATAAATATTTGTTAAATTTTATTTCATTTTCATGAGTTTTAATATGAGATATTATCATTATTATGAGTTTTTCCTTTCATTTCTTAGTATTCGGTGGCCTAAGTGGAGATCTTGGTGACCTTGGTGCTGCTGGAACAGGCACTGCAAATGCTATGGGCCTTGGAGGAACGGCAATGGGCGGAGGATTAAATGGCCTAGGAGCAGGTGCCATTGGTATTAAAGGAGCGGGAGGTGGAGCAATTACAGGTGCGTTGCTTGGAACTGGTGGGAACGTAGGGCTTGGTGGCCTTGCAGGAGCTACTGCTATTGGAAGCCAAATTGGATCAATTTCTGGACTGAGTGATATGGCGCAAAATGGAGGAGCATATGGGTTAGGTAAATAGATGACAGCTTTTTGAAAGGATAAATTTACTTAACCGAACTACTCTGTCGTATATGCATATTTTAAGAAAATTCTAACGAAATTTTAATCTTTTTTATTTTTTCAGCTCAGAAAATAAGTAATTTAAGACCAAATGTTAGTATCTGCGGTTAAAGAAACCATTAAAATACTGGGAAAGTGTCTTAATTTATTACAAGGGAAACATAAATAAATACATAGGTACAAGGTCATCAACAGCATTCCATCAAAGTGTAAGATTAAAATGTTTTGAAATGAATTCATTTAAATGAGAATTTATTGACTTTATACCACAATGAATTTCTATTGATTTGACTTTGGAGGTATTTCCAATACACAACATTTTCTTTCCTCTCTAATAATTCTCCAGTCTTGAATCCAAGCTTGAAAATCTGTCTGCAATATTTAAAACTGTCCTAGAAAAGAGGATTCATCCTCAATTTTTCTCATTACAGCAAGTCAGAGCTCAGTTTTAAGGCTAGAAATCGATTTCATTCTTTAACTGATAATGTATTATTTTACCTTCATATCTAATTAAAAAATGACATAGTTACTGAAATTAGAGAATTTGTTGTCAGAAGGAAAATAAATCAAAACATAAATTTAGGAAGGAAGAAAACAATGAGGATTGGATACAGCTTACAATTCTCTGTTGCTGGCTGTCTATAACCATTGAAAACTATGATTAACTTCATAAATTTCTTTTGACAGCCAGGCGCAAAATTTACAGAAGTAATCTTTGTTCTCCGCATTAATAAAAAACAGCTTGACTTCTATTTTCTCATTTTGATCTTGTAGAACATTAGCGAAAAAGCTTTCAATAAAAAAACCCCGTAAATTATCTTATGTTATCGACTGTAAAAACGGAGGAAAAACACTTTCCGTGATGGCTTGCGAAAACAAAGATGATTGAAGATAATCTGCCACTTTTTGTGACTGACTTCTAAAAGAGTTGAAGAATATGTAAACGTTGCTTTTCTGCCATTGCTTTTCTTTAGGTCCCGCTGCAACTGGATTAGGCTATGGTGGTATTATAAGCAATGCTGCACAAACAGCTGGAAGCCTTGAAGCTGCTCTAGCTGCCTTGCAATTGGGATCTGGTCATTTTGATATGGGAACAAATAATGTTGGTGGACTATATGGTGGTAAGCAAGGCTATGCGAATCATCACTGTAATGAATGTAATCACTAATCTGAGGTTTACCTTTGCTTAATGAAGTGAAACTTTCTCATATTAATTTAGGTATCTAGGAAAAACTCTATTGTGAAATTTATTTTTAGGATGGTCTAGATAGTTTCTTGTGGACTTAAGTGAATAGAATGTGTATCGTGTGGTATTTGTTTACAAACAAAATTTATTGATTTGTTTATCTATAGAAATAGAGGGAGATTAAAAATTTTAAAAATTGGGAATATCAGGATTTGCATTATCTCACCAATTGGACTGTATTTTGGTCCGTTGATTTAAATTCAGCAAACAGCTGTGGATAAAAATAATACATGGTTAATATTTTATATTTAAAAGTAATACACAATACAATATATATATAGTAGCTTATAAAATCTTTGGAAATTTGATACAGTTTATTTAATTGTTGGAAAGAGAAAATAATAATTATTAGAAGCATTGTTAAAAGGGAGTAACAATACAAATGTTGATGTGGTATCAGAATACTAAATGATTAGTCCCAGTGTATTACAAGCAGACGGTTTCAGATCCGACTCTTCGAGTGGGCGAAGTCATAAATCTTGGAAAAACAAAAAACAAACCGTCGATTTACATCAGTAGGGACATCTGGCTAAGAAAATCTTTACTCNTTATATATATATAGTATATATATATTATATATATATATAAAATCTTTGGAAATTTGATACAGTTTATTTAATTGTTGGAAAGAGAAAATAATAATTATTAGAAGCATTGTTAAAAGGGAGTAACAATACAAATGTTGATGTGGTATCAGAATACTAAATGATTAGTGCCAGTGTATTACAAGCAGACAGTTTCAGATCCGACTCTTCGAGTGGGCGAAATCATAAATCTTGGAAAAACAAAAAACAAACCGTCGATTTACATCAGTAGGGGCATCTGGCTAAGAAAATCTTTACTCCATTGATCAAATTCTGACAAAGAAGGGTGCACTTTGGGGCCATGAAGAAACTCTAAGTAAGGATGTCTGTTCAAAGCAATTCAAAAAATTTACAAACTGAACGTTATTGTGTTTTCTACTTTGTGTCTTAACTTTGCCTTTCTGAAGAGCAACACCGATGAGTTCATCACTAGCTCTCTCCATTTACCACTGTCCTCTTCACTTTTTCTGATTCCTGATGTCGTTTTTTTACTTCTGAATATTAATCTAAGTACGTTTTGCTACATTTCTTCATTTTGAGGAGATTATTTATGAAGTTATTTTTAGATTTTTTAAAAGGTAAGAACGGTGATACAAATTATATTTTAGGTCACGTTGGTCCCAACGGAGGTCTGAATACTGGACTTGGAAACATCGGAGGTAGGTGCTGTTGCTTTCAGTACTTTTTGAATTTTGAACAAAATATCACAGTGGTGATTAAATTGCCTTTATGAAGCTTTCAGACATTTCATCCAGGGACGTAGGAGCAGGGGCGGCAGAGGGGCCATGGCTCCCTCACTTTTTGGCAAACTTTACAAAAGTGCCCTTTTTGTATAATCCTTTGCACAAATTCTCAACGTAAGGTAAGACCCAGAACATGCTCAGAACTATAATGGTAATCAAGGCTTTCCATGAAGAGGTTTGCCAGCATTGTTTTCACAACTTTCCATTGTCTCTGGATCAGATTTTGTCATTGTCGGTCATCTGTATTAAAAGAATGAACAGGAAATCATAATGGACACAGTGCTGACAGGTGTGATTCATGCACTGAGTACAAGCAGTGTGATTTACGTTTATTCAGGAAACTACTTCAAAAACTCGTAGCATCTCAGCCAAATTGTCATAATATCTGAGATGTGACAAAAGTAAGACAAGTAGAAGATCATACAAACAAATTGGAGGAACTTCATAGAAGTGGTCAGGAGCCCCTTTTTAAACTGCCCATCCCCTTTTTATGCTTCCCGAGTCCCTGATTTCATCGTAGTTTGTAAAGTGACTCCAGTTTTTTCTTGGAAGCAAAGTGGTTAACATAGATCACAAGCTAAATATCCAGTAAAATCAAATCAACAATAAAACACTCTCTACCAAGAATTTTACATTTCTATATTAAGGCATTGCTTTAAATTATTGTTGAAAAGCAATTTCTGCTTTTCAGTGGCTACTCCCATCATTCCTGTTCTACATGTTTTTGTTTTCTGGTCGCTACTTTATTTGTTTTCAATTTGTAAAACCCGGATATTTGACTTGGTAAATTAAAAAGGTCTTGTTGGGGTTTTTTTCTCGTCATCCTTTTGTTATTTGTACTTTTTTCCATGTCATTTTCTTCTAAGCTTTCATGAATGGGTACATAAAAAAATATTTTTCGAGCAGTTAGTCTGTGTGCTGAAAAATCTAAATGAAGATAATTTCCCATTGCGAAATCATGCTTGACTTCTTAACACCAGTGTTTATATGTACCAAAGTTAAAGTTACCATTACCATAACGATTGTGGTTTTTAAAAATTTAAGGGTATATCTACTCCAGAAAAATTGACAAAATAAGAAAAGGCTGTGATAGAATGTGGCGCTTAGTAAGGGACAAAAAGTCCTAATTATTTTCATACCTGGGCACCTTGCATTTTGTGGGATTCTAAATAGACATGCGTCCTTTGGAGGAAAAGTCGTGACTGCTGTGGCAATTCTCATGTTTTCTTATGACCACATCGATTGTCTGTTGGTCTTTTTTAGGTGAATTGCTTATTTTTTATCGGTTTAAAAGTGTGACTAAAAAAACCTTATTACATCTGTTTTGCTTCATTCAATTAAAAATTAATTATTATATATGAAAATTCATTTTAATATTTAAGGAAAACATTAAATTTAATGATTATATATATATATGTATATATATATATATGTATATATGTATATATGTATATATATGTATATATGTATATATATGTATATATATATATATATATTAATGTGATTGAATTAAAATTGTATATTAAATGATAATATTTTTCTGTGAAAGGTACTGTGCTTAAAGCTCCAATAGGACTTGCTGGTCTTGCTGGTCTTTATGGCGCAGGACTTCCTCTAGGTGCCAATGGCCTTGGCAACCTTGTTGGTGGACTTGGTCTTGGAGGTCTACGAGCTGGTCTCGGAGGATATCCAGGTTCTCTGCTAGCCATATCACCCCCTAAACCACCAACACCTCCAAAAGTTGCCCCAGCGCCTGCTTCTGCACCTGCTCCGGCACCTGCTCCTGTACCTGCTCCGGCACCTGCTCCGGCTCCTGCACCAGGAGCTGCACCAGGTAAAATTTTAATTTTTTGCTGATAGTAATGATTTACTTATTGAAAATTTTTTTGACAGTATTTTTTCATTTCACTTCTGTATATTAATTTGCAGAAAACAGTGTTTTGTGAAGGTTTTAGTTTGCTATGAAGTATTTACTGGTGCAACTTATAAAATACATAATGTAAAATAAATTTAAGCCTAAAACAAAGATTGAGAAAATATGCACTGTATGGAAAACACGTATTTCCACTTCTCAAAAATAAAGATTGAAAACATAATTAACACAGGCATAGGGTAAACTTCTTCTTCGAGTCTCACCACTTTCATCAGTTATTAGATTTGGGAGCTCTAGTAGGTGGCACATTCAACAGCGGTTTCTGTTGGTTCAGCAAGGTCATACGGTAGACAAGGGGCGCGATAAAGAATGGTAAAAGGGATTATTACAAAAAAAAGGTTTAAATCATGTAAACATTTTTTAAAACAAAATAAGATTTAAAACTGTGAAGAATCAAAGAAAATATTTTCATAAACCACTAAAGAGAAACAACTGCATGGTTCAACGGACAGAGGCCTAACACAAGAAGGTTCGATCGTCCTTGGAAATTCTCTCCTGCCAAATTTGACCTCTGGATTTACGAAGAACACTTATTGGTAACAGGGGATGAACAAAAGTTAATTACACGTAATATTAAAGAAATCATCGTATCTTTACCAATGCAAATATATTTCTGCAATGAGGTTATCTCGATTAAGTATGCACTATTCCGAGTTTATTTATTTATAAAAATTAAAGTTAGCATGCAGTACATTTTAGATTGAGGAGACGTGGCTTAATGGTTAGTGCAACTGCACAGTAACCAAGAGTTCCGGGTTCGATTCCCAAAGCTGTCGAGGAGAATTTGGAACTTTGCAAAGAAAAAAAAGCCAATGGTTGGCGTCAGGAAGGGCATCCGGCCAAGAAATTCCTCACTGCCAAATCAAAGTCCCTCTGAAGGGCACCGTCTGAGCCCCAGTTACTGGAGAAAAAATGAAGTTAAAACTAAAAAAAAATATGAAAAAATACAGTACATTTTAGATTGTACAAGTAGTTGGAACTTAATTTAGGAAGGTGTTATTCAGGTAAGGCGAAAAATTTCACACCATAGGATAGGTTGTTTATCCACATCAACACCTGCTAATTGATAATTTTATGCTCTTCATTTAAACCGCGTGGGTGTGAAACAAAATTGATTGTAATGATTTGACTTTTACTAATAACATTCGTTCAAATCAAGGTAGGTAAAATTATTTTTCGCTGCCAAAAATGAACATCAGAATCCATAAAATTATGACAATTAGAAAGAATTTGAAATCCAATTATCATTTTATTTAGATTTTCAACAAACAAACAAATAAGTTTGTTGAAGATGAAGTTCATTTTGAGATAAAATTTGAGGAGTTAGAGCGAAAAATAATTTTTATAATCGAACATACATTGTGGTTAAAAGAGCATAAAAGTACCTTCCTGTGGTTGTACAATCAAGATTAATACATCCGAGATTGGATTCACTGCTGTATTAGTTTTTATATTATTTTTTTAAAATTTATTTTCTTCATTATTATTTCCTATTTTTTATTTATTAATTATTATTTTTTATATTATTTATTATTTATTTTATATTATATTATATATTTTTATATTATTCATTGTATTATTTTTATATAGATTTTATGTATATCGAATATAATGCAGTTTTATATAAAATACATATTATTTCCCCTATATGTACTTCATATTTTTATGTCATTTGTCCGTCGTTGTCATTGATGAGCGACGAGATCAAGTGANAATTATATTATATTATATTATATTATATTATATTATATTATATTACATTACATTATATTATATTATATTATATTATATTATATTATATTATATTATATTATATTATATTATATTATATTATATTATATTATATTATATTATATTATATTATATTATATTATATTATATTATATTATATTATATTATATTATATTATATTATATTATATTATATTATAACTCAAGAGGATTTTCATTAATTGATTCTAAATTTATTTGTTTAATTGTAAAACCATTCTTGTATCTTGAATACTAATGTATCTTAGATTCAATTAAAATTATCAATAAATGATGCAAAATCTTAGCTTCCCTACACTTTCATACCGATATATATGAAATTACTTCATTATATGCAGATCTAGTAATCTAAAATACTAATTTCAAACAATATTTACTAAACATTAATATATGCTTTGGATTTCAGGTGGCGCCGGATTGTCTCCATTACTAGCTATGCTTGCAAAGGGATCCTACGATGGAGCGAAAGACAATCCTCTTCTCAAAGCTCCTGGGCCAGCGAAACCTGCAAAACCACCACCAAGTAATAAAGGTGGAAAACCAGCTCCTGCACCAGCCCCTGCTTCACCATTTGAGTCTATAACACCAGCACTTACAGCCAATGTTGCTCCAGCAACCACCCCTGCAGTTGCTCCAGTTCCCAATATTCCTAGTGCAGCACTTACTCCCAATTTGGCAGGGCAAGATCCTTTTGATCCAGGTAAAGCGGGCAAAAAGAACTTAATCCAGTCCGATATTATAAAGAGATCAGGTTAGAATCAACTATAATTATAATGTTTACATGTTTTTTTATTCTTGCAGTAGAAATGCAGCGATATTCCCTGCGATGCTATCATGGACGCTTATCTAATTTAACAATCAATTTGCGCATCCGACTCAGCTAAATCCACTTACTACATTGGAGGGTACATCCTTTGGATTCCATGGAAATACAGAAAGAAAGACAGAAAGAAAGACAGAAAGAAAGATAGAAAGAAAGACACAACAAGAAGTGCTGATTTATGATAAGATTTTTTGGGTGTCTCTTTGCTAACCAGATGTATATAGAAGCAGGTTACACAAGAATCCTTGTATCAACCTTGTTGGTAACAGTTGACATTTTCCATGGGTCAGCGACACAATCTGGATACAATAATTTTTGGTTTCTCCGTAAAACGGATGAGCATCATTCTCTTTCCATGGCATTATTGAGTTGAGAGTATCAGTATATGCATGAAGAAATATTTTATGTGCCATGGTCTGCAGTGTGTACTAATTACGCTTCTGGTAATATCACATTTTCTTATTTCATAGTATTTTCACTCTGTTTTTAATTACATCTCTAGACCTTTCAAGCAAATTATCTCAAAATGTGTTTTCTAGCTTTTACCACTATATTACTTTGACTGTATCCTTCTTTAAGAACAAGATAGATACAGGCTAAAACATTGTTCTCCATGCCTTCTTGTTTAAACGATTAAAACCTGCTCCAGGATTAAAGAAAGGGCTTTTAGCGCTGTCAACTCTGCGTAATAATCCATCTGGCTTCTATGATGACTTTAAGGTACATTCTGATTCTTTCTACTTGATTTCACTTTTAATGGCTTGTTTTTTCACTTAGCTTCTTTTCAAAGTTGGATAGCGACACGGTTGTATCAATAAAGGTGGCCCACTCCCTATATCTGGTTGTATTACTTTATTTGAGATAAAGTTCCATTTATGCTTTCCTGGAACAGATGTTCAATGTTTGATTACGGCATGAGTAGTAATATAATCTACTTGATTTTGGACTTACACAATGACACAGTCTGAGTAATAGTGATAACTATGTTGTAAGAGAGATGCTTCTATAAAAGAAATTTCAGACAAAGTATTGAATCTGAACTAAATCACCCACATAAAAAGTATTGCTGACACCAAATCATAATATTATACCCTGTGCGTAAGTATAATCAGTGCGTTGCAAATAGATATCTGTTATGATGTATCAGGTCTACAATTGTGCTTGAAAATAATTTCTTATAGAATCCAGCTAAAAGAACGAGGAACGATTGTGACAGTTTGTGGGCTAAGGTACAAGATTACAAAGCAAATATTTTTCTTCAGTCATGTATAGTTTAACCTCACAACTTTTACTCTGAGTTTGAAGGAAACATAGTTTTCTGTTGGAAATGGTTGAATCGTATGTGAGTATATAAAAAAGTATGTAGCTCACACTCCTGTACCTTATGTCAAGAACTTATTAATCATTCCTCGTAGGAAGATCCTGTTCGAATCCAACCCAACCTAGAAGCTTTAAGGGTGTCTTAATCCATTGTAATCTTACACAGTTGTATATTGATGAAAGGAGAATTTTATTTCGAAACATTTTCAATTAGAGTATGGTTTGTTCAATCGTAATAGACTTCGATTTTTTTTACAAATTCCTGAAAATATTTGTTATTTTATAAAACATTTGTGTAATACTCATTAATGACAATAGTTTCATTGTGAGATTAGGACCTAATACTTTCAAGCAGTCATTGTTTATATTAGGATATCCAGTGATAAATATAAACGGCGACAGTAAAATATAATCATTAATATAGTAAACTGGGTAAGATCGAGTTTATTCAAATCAATGCCATATCTGCCAGAGAAAAACAGAGATTTGATCCTGTATCCAAAAGCCTCATCAGGTAACCATGTGTAGTTGGTTTGGTATTCGACATTGAGGGATGCGTATATGAATATCGGCTATTCGGAAAAAGGTACAGTGCTTACTGAAGTGGGTTTTGGATTCTAGTAAAGAAGAAACCACCAAGATCATGGCAGGGATTAGGAAAGCAAAATTACATAATTGTAATGAATTGGAGGAAAACTGACTTATGAAGAACAAAAATGTTTGTTTTCAGAATTCTTTTCAGGCACATTTATAGGAAATAGGTTACCAACACACACTCTCCATTTATCAAATTTTACTTTTATTGACCATAACTATCTTTCCAAATACACTACAGTTCATCATAAAAATACTAACCATTATCGTCAACAATATATGAAAAACAGGATTTTTCTATTTCAAGTTTTTACTCCTTACAAACTTTTTAGTGACTTACGTATTCTTTCTGTTCTTTATCCTCTTATATTGCTGCTTCTCCTTCTACAATATTTTTTTCATTTTTCCTACTTTCTTCTCTCTCTTCTTGTTTTCCTTTTCCTGTTGCTGCTTCATTTAGGTAGTTAAAATAGACAAGATAAAGCCCTTTTTGTGATTTCTGAATCAAATCATTGTCAAGTAGTGTAGAATTATTTTCAATAATTTCTGGGTGGCACAAAGGGAAGGGAATACTCTCTAAAAATTTCCAAATTATTTATTGTAGTTCCGGAAAACCCAATAGAGAATATTTACAAAATTAGACATTTCAGTCCCTTAATATATAGTTTAACATTTGGTTCTGTATTTGTGATGGTTGATCATTTTCTTGTTCTTCAATGGAAGCCTCCTGGCATTACTTGAGTAATTTACAACTTCTGCTTCTAACTCTGATCATTGCAACCTTACATTTTAGAGGTGATTTCCTTTTGGTGTCTTATTTTATAGCTCTGATCATCATCATTACCATTATCATCACCATTATAATTAATATATCATATTGAGTCAATGCCGAATCGGTTGTTGGGCAGTGCTTTTGGGTTCCTAAGGTCTTGGTTTGAGCACTGAGGGCTCAGTGAACACCTTATTGTCATATTCAACTGTCTGGTTTACTTTATCACAAATGCATTCAAAGTTGAAGGTAAATACTTCCTAATGGTGACCATTGTGTTTAGTCCGTCCAACTTTTCCCTTTTGCCCTGTTTAAAGTTACCTGATCCTCTCGAAAGAATGCTATTCCTCATTTTTATGTTTTTATTTTGATGTGGTGCTAAAATGGTTGTGTTGTTGATTTTGAACCATTTTTGGTTGTGTCATTGATAAAGTTGTATTTTCTTTCAAAATTTCCCCCCTGTTTCTTGTATTTAAGACCTTACAGGGTTGAAAATTTTATTTCTTCCTGTTCTCCATAGTTTCACACATTTAGTGGCTTCATTTAGTGGCTCCATTAATCAGAAAAAATAGATGTATAAAATTTGAGAATTTGTGACTTAGGGTAGAAGCGTTATTACATCATTTATTGTAAGCTTTTTCTGAACTACATTTCTATAGATACTTCTCCCATCGTCAGGATGGTGAAGTGTCTAGTTAAAGCTCTTTTGTCCTTCGACAGTGTGTACCTGTGGATTGACAAGGATCGAGTTATTTTTAGGAGAGGAGCCTTATTCATAAAAAAAATAACAAATAAGAACCCATTCCCAACAGGAAAATAATCACTTCATAAGAGTCTTGTACTCTGTCACTAATATGGCTTTTAGAACTAAAGAAAGAAAAATACAACAAATTCAAGATAGGTAGTGCGTCGCCTCTTCTCAAATCCACTCGATCCCTGTGACCACATAGGTTTGCACTGTCGAATTAAAAATACCTGCATCAAGAGTTTTGGGTACTTAGGTTGATTTTTCTCCAATATTTAACTTCCCGTCCTTTCATAAAATGAATCACTGTTTACCAAGGCTTTTGCTGGAAAACAAGTAATATATCCAAATGTAGATGTATTTGCTTACAAATCTGTTGTATTAGGTATGATATTAAATATTTTATAATGACCAGTACAATGCACTTATTCCTCTTCATCAGGATTACTCCAAATTGAAAAATCAGGAGGAAATGTCCTTTTAAGAATTGGCGAAAACAATGTTTCTATCCCATCATCAAAATCAATAATTTTAAATGATCCGACTGAACCACACCCTTTACCCGTAGCAGCCAGAAAACGAAGATCAGAGGAAGATGATGAACTACTTGGAAGAAATGTTGGAAAGACAAACAAAAAGGGAAAAAGTTATGAAAGGGAAACATACTTTAATATGTTTACGGAAGATACATTCACAAAGAAAAATTTTGTTCGAAACGAATCAATTCAAAATCATTCAGTTTGGAAAAAGCACTTTCGTCCTGCATATGTTGATAATCTCCTTGCCCAAAGGAAAATAATTAATGACTTTGCAAATTTATCTGCTGCGAATGAAAGTAGTAAGCAAAAAAATAAAGAAATAAACAAGGAAAATGATCATGAGAACACAAAGAGATTTCTTCTTCATATACATCCTCGTGGTGGCGCAAGTGTAGTTCCTGGAAGTAAAAGAAATATGCAAGAACCAAGTAAACCGGAAATAAAAGATACAAGTATTAATAGAAACATTATTACTTTTACTGGTCATATTACACCAGAGCATAATTCAAAGAAGGTGAAGATAGACAACTTTTTAGACTTTTTAAAGGGTGAAAATATGCACCATTTTGTACCAAGGAAGATACATCACAGGGTAACAACTCCAAGATCAAGACCTTCACATAATCGAAGACAATGGGTCAATGAGTATGATTTGGAAATGATGAGGAAAGAAAATGAAAGTAAACATAGAGGTTGGTACTTTACGATATCATAGACTGATTCAATTTCTACTTACAGTGAAGTGATACTCAAAATTTAATAGTATATTGTTCAAGTACGGTGTCTATTATCCTTTTTGGGGGGATGGGGGTGTCACAGGCGTATCAGTTGCATTAAATACGCTATATATACGGAGTCTACTGTATAAAATGAGACCTCTGGAAAATTGGACTTCCATCGTTTGGACAGAAAGATTGTTTGAAAGATTGTTTATCATGCACACAGACAGACAGACAGACAACCACACACACACATACACACACAGATTTTTGTGTATACATATTCTTTGGAAATTTCCATGTTGATTCCAGTTGTCTTCATCATGTTTCTCTGAGTATTTTTTTAACAATAAACAAATGCCCAAAGATAAAATTTCATATATAATTATCATCAAAAACGGACAGCTTAATTTCGAATAGCTGTGGCTCTATGCACCAGCTTATATATGCCTGCTTATATATATATATATATATATCTAAAATGGAATTATTAAAAACAATAAAATAACCAATATTTCTAATCAAGTGTCATAATGGTTTATCGATCACTTCATCAATGAGGCTAGTTGTAAGCTATAAATTCAATGCGTATTGCAATTTCTTACATTACTTAATTCAAACAAAGTAAAAACAATAAGTAATATTCTAAAATTAACAGATGTATAAATTATTTGCTGCTGGCTAAACTATTTATTATTACTGGTAACATTGGTTTAATCAAAGAAGAATTAAAATAAAAAGATCATGGACCGCATGGCTTTAAGTTAAAGATGTAACTGCTATCTACAGAGAATGAAAGAAGAAGATGAGAAACAAAGCCAAAGATAATAAGAAAAAAAAAATAAAGAAAGGGATACCATTTATACCTAGGTGGGTCAAGTTTTAAAAGACCAAAACGATTAAAATGACTTACAGAGCAAAATAATCCAGAAGAGACTGGCTTCAAGAACCACACCAAAAGAGCAAAACAGAATCTTTGACATGACAAAAGTATTGGAATAAAGGGACAAAGACGATGACAATAATCAGCAAAACAGATTTCAATTTAGCAGAAAATTCTAATTAGAGGATAACAAAAATTCAAAAATAATTTAGTATAGAATGCTGAGATTACATTTTAAATGCATTAAACGAATCATCTTCGTAAATGTCGCTTGAATGACATATTTTATATTTTCCCCTTAAGAAATGGGTTATCAAATAGACATATTCATGTTTATATATATATATATATATATATATATATATATATATATATATATCCATCTATCCATCTGTCCAACTATCCATATATCTATCTATCTATCTATCTATCTATCCGTCTATCTATCTATCTATCTATCTATCTATCTATCCATCTATCTATTTATTTATCCATCTATCCATCTTTTCGAAATTAATTTTTTATTTTCTGATGATGATATATTTTTTACTTTAATCAAACAAAAATTTAGATCACTAAACATTATTGGTCCCAAAAATAATTTCTTACATTTTTAACATCCTGCCCCAAGAAAGGAAAAACCACCTCCACCAACAAATTAATATTCAATCCTCATATTGAATTTTTCTAAATATGTTGTCCATTAGTAGTGTTTGCTGTATATCCGGCTNAGAACAAAAAATTCAAAAATAGTTTAGTATAGAATGCTGAGATTACATTTTAAATGCATTAAACGAATCATCTTCGTAAATGTCGCTTGAATGACATATTTTATATTTTTCCCTTAAGAAATGGGTTATCAAATAGACATATTCATGTTTATATATATATATATATATATATATATATATATATATATCCATCTATCCATCTGTCCAACTATCCATATATCTATCTATCTATCTATCTATCTATCTATCTATCCGTCTATCTATCTATCTATCTATCTATCTATCTATCCATCTATCTATTTATTTATCCATCTATCCATCTTTTCGAAATTAATTTTTTATTTTCTGATGATGATATATTTTTTACTTTAATCAAACAAAAATTTAGATCACTAAACATTATTGGTCCCAAAAATAATTTCTTACATTTTTAACATCCTGCCCCAAGAAAGGAAAAACCACCTCCACCAACAAATTAATATTCAATCCTCATGTTGAATTTTTCTAAATATGTTGTCCATTAGTAGTGTTTGCTGTATATCCGGCTGATCCTCTGCATCTTATTCTCATTCTTTGTCTTTCGACTATTTCCTGTTAGGGGTCGCCACAGCAGATCAGCTATCTCCAGCCTCTTCTGTTTGTCACATCAGCATCCCTCGCACCAACAGCCTCCATATCTCTGTCAATCACGTCCTTCCACCTTTTCCTCGGCCACCTTCTTCGCCTTCTGCCGGGTACTTCAGAACTCAATACCCTCCTTCCTACATTATCTGCATCACGCCTTGCTATGTGCCCGTACCAGCGAAGTCTTGACTCCCTAATCTTGTCTCTGTCTCCTAATATGGTTGATATGGGATGTTTCTCGAATGTGGTCGTTAGGAATTCTGTCTAGTCGCGTCACACCTAGTAATCACCTCATCATGCGCATTTCAGTCACTTCTAAATCCGGTTTTTGTTTCTGGCTGGGTGGTAGCAGCAGTTTCCAGACCATATAATAAAGTTGGACGCACTGCCTTCTTGTAAACGTTTCCTTTCATCCCTGGTGATATTTTCCTATCGCAAAGTACCCCTGTTACCCTCCTCCAATAAAATCAACCCGACTTCACTCTCCTCTTTACCTCTCCACCATAGTTTCCGTTTGCTCATATGCATATACATATAATGTATACATACCTGTATATTTTAATTGAAGTCAACTAAACTCAAAATTCTAGAGTAACTTTCTACTATACGTCTCAGACCCTTGTCCTCTCACTCAATTTACTTTTTTTATAACTTCTATCATTATTTTTATTATTACTATTATGGTGATGTTGATGATTATGATGATTATAATTATTATTTTATTATTTTCATTTGACTTTTCTCGGGCAGAGAGAAATTTTCGTAGAAGGAGTGCACGTCATAGTTGACCTTTAACTTTTCAATCAATTCAGCAAGACTAGATATTGTAGCTCCTAAAGCTACAACTATAACATAAACCACCTTCACAACACCTTTACAACACCTCAGGTTCCTCGTCCTTTCTATCCCTGGTGTGTCCTAGAATGTCACTTGGGGAAGTAAAAGTAAAAAGAGAAATTCTCCAGGAAGGTAGTTTATCACCCCTCTTAATTGTAATTAGTTTGATCCCAATGTCTTTTGTCTTACATAAAGTGAAAGCTAGTTATGATCTGGACAAGGGTGAGATACCGTACATCTTTGCCATTATTATCTGTATGTTCAGCATTATCATTAAATGTTTATGTCTTACTTCAGCAAAATCTCTCTTATAATCAATGAAGCATTTTTTTGCATTTCAATTACTCTTTTTGACATTCATTAATTTTTATCATAAATATAGCGTTTTGAGTTCCGCTAAAGCCATACTGTTCCTCTGAGATCCATCTAACATTTTTACTTGCTTTTAACAAATTTACTTGAAGTAATTAGGATATTATCTAAAAACAGTTAACCTATTTGTACAGATTTTCCATCCTTTTGGCAGCAAAGGTAATGCTCATGAATAACTATTAGTTAAGAGAAAACTGCATTGCTCAATAAATTTCAGTATATTTATCACAATTCACAAGTACCTTTTCTAAAATTCACGATGTCACCTGCTGGCAGCAAAAAGAACTTTCTAAAAAATGCCTAGGTTTATAGAAGTTGTGTTTTAAAATATTATACTTGGTTTACTTTTTCTTTCCAGATGATAAAATGATGGATGCAATCAACAGACTAGGTGATACTTTAAACGTTTTAAATGACAAATTAACTGCACCTCCCCCTCCGCCACCTGCTTCACCTCCACCTGCTTCTCCTCCACCTCCTCCACCTCCACCTCCCCCTCCCCCCCCACCCGCTCCTCCTCCCCCTCCCCCTCCACCGGCAGCACCATCACCTCCACCAGTTGAAGCGGTGTCACTTCTTCCTCCAGAGCCACCTGCACCCGCACCTCCATCCCCACCTACATTAATACCTATCATTGACACTAGCAATGACATTCTTGCAAATGGACAGAAACAGCTTGAAAGCATTGAGCAGATGAAAGCATCAGCGATATTAGCAAACGCTTTGGGAAAAATTGAAGGAGCTATAGCAGGTCTTGCACAAAAAATTGATGACGGTAAAGCTAGTGTTAAGGCATCCTCCAGTGGCTCAAATGGCAATTCAAATAACAATGCAAACACAAATACTGGAGGGGGTGGATCTGCAAATTCAAAAGATTCCTCTCTGCTTGAGGCCGAAAAATTAAGGACGCAAATAAGAATGGAAGAAGGGATGCAATCCCTTGCAAATCAACTTTCTATATTGTCCGCTAAAGTTGACAGTGGAGCCATTTACGGTCCAGTACCTGGTCTTATTGGTGGGGGTCTATATGCTGCAGGATTGAGCGGTCCTGCCAATAGTGGAAGCTGGGGAGGTGGTGGAGGTAATGGTGGAAGTGGTGGTGGTGGTAATAATGGCGGAAATGGTGGAGGTGGTGGTAATAGCGGAAATGGTGGTGGTGGTAATAATGGCGGAAATGGTGGTGGTGGTGGTGGTAATGGCGGAAGCGGTGGGCATGGAGGAAATGGTGATAGTGGAAATTCTGGCAATAGTGGAAGTAGTGGAGGAAGTGGAAGTAGTGGAAACGGTGGGCATACCGGTGGCATTGTTGGTGGAGGAAATGGCCTCGTTGACAATAGTATTGGTTCATCAAGCCCGATGTCTCCTGCACTTGCTGCTTCTCAACAAAAACTATCAGACCAGCTCGGATCTATCGGTGAGGCTATCGGAAAATTGGTTGGTCAAGTTGAAGCCATGAAAGATAACTCCAAAATGTGGGCTGCAGCAGAAACAAGCTCAAACGGAATTTCAACGAGTGGAAATAGCCTTGGTACAGCAGGTATAAATGTTGGAGGAGCAGGCGGAATTGGTGGAGGAACAGGTTCCGTAGGACATCTAGGAAGTATTGATGCTGGTGCTGCAAATAATTTTGCGATGGGATTAATGGCTGCTAGTGCAGTCAACAATGCTGTAAGTGCTATCAAGGGAGCAAACGATGCAGCAAGTATTAGCACGCCCGTTGGCGGTTCATTAGGAGGGTTAGCTGTTACAAATGGCCTGAATAATGCAGCAGGACTTGGTATGGGATTAGGAGCACGTCCTCTCCATTATGGATTTGGAGGAAATGGCCTAGGCGCACTTGGAACTGTACCGACTGGTATAGGGGCTACAGCTACAGGGAATGGAGGTTTATCTAATGGCATAGGAGGCTTCTCTTCTGGGATCGGAGGTTTATCATCTAGTATAGGAGGATTATCCACCGGTATCGGTCATAATATGTATGGTGCCGCACTGCATGGTGCACTGAAAGGTATTAACCCACTGTATAGATTACCAGGTACGTCGAGAGGTTACAAACGTGGTTTCACTATCGTCCCACAAAAGCTGGTTAGGCACTCACTAGCGTTAGTACCTTACAGTAAATTTAGGAAAGTGAATAGAATACGGTCAGATATGAATATAGGTAACATGATTCAGGGATCTCGTTCAGGAATTCTGACACAAGCACTTCGAAGACATCACAACATACAAAGAAAAACAGGCCTGGAAACTCAGCCATCTATTGTCATGCAAAACGTTCCTGAGAAAGAAACAGAGGAAGATGTTGCCGACACTTGTAAGTTACTGTTTGGTTATTATTTTGTGACAATGCACTAGAAGTTTCTCAAAGTGAATCCAAGAAATATTTTATCTTGCCAAAGAGCCCAATGTAGATATTTGTTATTAATCAAGTTATAAATAAAATGTCGGTGGTACTAGTAACAATAAAATTTTCTACTCAATTAAGCATTTCATCTCCTAAAATCCAAAAAGCTAATCTTTATGATAATATATCTATTGTATATAGAATATAGTATGCTTAAATATTATATATATATATATTTGACACAGAAAATGACTAAAGAAAGTATGCCAACATTTACTTGAGCAAATCAAATTTTTATTTATTACTATCACTATTTCAGACTTTATCAGAAACTGAGAAGCAAAAAACGTATACGTGAAAAGACTGCAAACAAATTGCTGAGTGACAAGATAATTATTGCTATTGCTATGCAACAAAAATTTTATAAAAGACGATTGTCACTGGGGAGCTGTGAAGTGAACAAAAAGAATTTTATTTTCAATGACAACACACTTCTAAACGGACACAAGGCATGTGAGACAAAAAATGACGTGACAGTGACAGAAGGAGAGAAAAATGTTCTAAAAACTACCAGTCTCCGATTTTAAATTTCTGTACCCGTTTAGTACGTCTCCAATCATGATAACCGTTAAGTCCCTTGTGAATAGTGCAAATGGAGCCAATCCAGAACTTTTCTTTTTATATATTATATTATAATATATATTTATATATTCTTTATATATATATATATATATATATATATATATATATATATATAGTATCAGGAGTTAATTCCAAACAGCCAGATGTTAAGGCTTCTATTTTGACAAAATAATAACAGAAAACAAACAAACAAAAAACAAACTCTTACATCACAAACAAATTTTACACTACTTGAGACGCAATACATAAACAAAGCCATAGAAGAAGTGCTTCAGAAATGTAGATAAGAGACAGACATAAGAAAGACCATGTCGGTAACAGAGGTCCCGGGCTTGTGACCGTAGTATAAGAAGTAAACTCAAAACTATTTTGACAAAATAATAACATAAAAAACCAACAAACAAACAAAAAAAAAACAACAGAAAAAACCCAACCAAAAACAACTTATACATCACAAACAAATTTTACACCTTCACACGATTCGAGACGCAATACAGAAACAAAGCTATAGAAGAAGTATATATATATATATATATATATATAGATATATAAATCCAGTATAGTATACAAAATAACTAGACAAATTTAGCAGTTACTACTAGTTTCGTGCTTTCTTAACAATCTTCAAACTGCAATCTTCATGCAGTTTGAAGATTGTTAAGAAAACATGAAACTAGTAGTAACTGCTAAATTTGTCTAGTTATTTTGTATACTATACTGTATTTATAAACGCTCTGGAAACATTGAGCACTCTTAGTGAACATTGGTATACTTTACTAATATTACTATATATATATATATATAGCTTATGCTTAAACAGATTTTACTTTACCACCTTTTTTAAAAGGCTTACTCAATGCAACTTGTTAAATCTAAATAATAGAGTAAATATGTCTATAACAGGTAAAGTGTCATACCACACAGGGGTTTTGATTAATGTTAATTGATATATTTAAAAGTATTGACAACAAGTCACCTAGAAAAGTCATAAAACAGGGAGCCAAAAGAATTTAGTCTTGATTTTATCGAAACTGAGAGAAAGAAACTAGAAACAATCAGCTTTCACTTACCCACCCTGGCTCATAGCATCCAAAAACACACATATATATATATATATATCATATATATATATAAATATTTATATATTAATATATATATAAATATATATATATATATATATATATATATTTATATATATGTATATATATTTTTTATTTTTTGGTTATCCGCTGTACCTTGCTCAATAAATCCAGAGCGTGGTAAACGAGGAGAAAAGGAGAAAAGACTCAAAGCACTACACTTCCCATCTGGAAATGCCTGTTTCGTGGTTTTAATCACTCTTCAGGAGATACACATTTCTTCAGGAGGGATTCAAATCATGAAACAGGCTTTCCGAGATGGAAAGTGTTACAAACGTACCGTCCGTTAAACATGAATTTTATTTATTAATATAGTAATATCTTTTGGAAACATTTTGCCTTTTAGTTCAACGAACTATATAATTATCAAAAATATATACGTTAAAAATATTCGTAACAGAACTAAGCCAAAGAATAAGGGTAGTATACAGAATTGCATCTGAGGGCCATATCCTTTGATAGTTTAAGTCACACTTTTCTTATCGACAGTCAATGGGCATCTTGGGTTAAACTTCTTTACGAGTAACCGAAACTGAGGCAATTGACAAAAAACAAATTCAAATTGCAGCTAGCTGCAACACAAAGTAATAAATTTGAAAAGGACTGTATACATGTATTTAGAAACTAATAACTGAATACATAAATAGTGGGGTTTTTCTTGAAAATTGTAAATGAGAAGTTGCAAAATGAAAAGAACTGGCATAATGTTTATGACCAAAGGGAAATAAATTTAAAGATTATTTGATTTTATCGATGACAGATGAAATAGAAGTGCACATATTTGCTAAGAGAATATATAATAACTAAGATTCCTTGTTTTGGGCTATTTTTAGCCCAGTTTATCTTTCTTTTAAGAACGATCAAAGAGGGTTATTTTTGGTCAACATTTATTAGACTTTTTCCACTGTTAATTTGATTAAAAGGGGACACGAAATCAACTCGGAGATTTTTAGTGGCACAAAACGTACCGCCATGGGTTGGCTGGAAAACAATGAATGCTGAGCTCTGGATCGTCAACTTTGTTTTTGCCGTTGTTAGTAGCAGCATAAAAGCTTTGCTTCTCTGTTTTTCCTTTCCAAATTTCTCTTTTTGCTTTCCAAACTCCTTTAAGTGTTTAGTTTAACCAAACTTGTTTACAGGTACAAAAACTGACACTGGCTAACTTAACCTTGTCTTTCCGTTCCAATGATGCCACATACTCTCTAAAAGTGCTGACTGGTTTTCCTTCAGTTGGAATTCTGTACCATCCTTCTTCTGTGGCTTAGCTTTTTAATGGTAGAGGATAAATGTACGACATAGAGATTACAGATTAAACTATAAAACTTTAAATAATATACGATGTATTTTGAATGGCACACTCTAAACGATTACCTATCTACATGAAACAATATATGTGATAAAGAACATGCAATGTATGATAAGTGTTATATGACAAATGAAATGAAGTAAATGGCATGCAATAAATTATATTCGATCAATGAAGGTGATACGTGATAGAAAATAAATGATGTGAGAAATGATAAATAATAACATAAAGAATTATAGAATGAAATATGAAAAATATCTCGTATATTTCTGAAACAAGAATTAATAACATCACTTTATGAACGATATAACTATAGAAGTAGAGCTTTTGTACAAAGAAAAGAAACATAAATGTCAAAAGTTAATTGTGATTTATGTTGAAAAAATATGATACAGTCCTGGGTTTAGATTTTTTTTCATTCTAATGACAACCTGTCCTTCTTGCTTTGCAATGAATCTTTTTTTATACGAAAATATATTAAGAAAGAGTATTCAGACTCACACAGAGAATAAAAAAGAAATCAGGCTTCTTTAAAAATTTTTAGAGGAAAAATGTGAGTGAATAAGAGTAGCTAGGAGCTGAGTTTTCCATTTGCTAGGAAATCACAATACAAATGGTAAAGAACAGATAAAACTTGTAGGAGATATTTTTCAAACAGTTTTATCAAAAATTGAAGAAAAATTGAAGGAGTTAGTAAAAAATAGTCTCATAAATCTGTTAAACTAATTGTTAAACCAAGAGCTCGAAGATTTGGTGTACGAGCCCTTGGTTAAATAGGTTTTTTTCCTTTTTTTCCCTTTCCTTTTACTGTGATAACCCTTACAGTCGTCCAATTAATAGTGCCAGTCAAGTGAATGCCAGTCAAATAGTAACCCACTTAAATGGTTAATTATTTCCAAATACACTCTAAACGTCAGGTGTACAAAAGAAGAATTACAATTTTTGAAATAAAATCCAGTAAGAGCAAAAGTTGGCCTCCTGGAAAACTCTTTTTGAAGCCTTAACAACCAATAGTATAGATAAAAAAGACTTCCATTCAAGGTATTTTAAAATATTGGGGCTGGTTATATTTATCTTACGGTATCAATATTATATATTACATTTATAATATAACAGATCATTTGAAATTAGCGTGGAATCATACCACAAAATGAATTTTCTCTGCTCTGTGAATTCAAGAAACCCTTTTATATTAAAAAAATATATACACAAGCCTCCCACTATACTTGTTTAAAAGTCAGTTTAATTAAAAAACATCCTATTGGTTTTTAATAATTTTTACTGTCATTTTGCTGCTTATCCATTACAGCAATTTTTGGAAGACACATTTTTTTGGCTTGTTTTTGTTTAAAGTTGGGAAGAAATGGAAAAACTTTCCAACTCTTTTGGAAGGAATGCAGTAAACTTATTTAGTAAACAAAAAAAAAATAAGATAAAAAAGCAAAATAGAAAATGGTCAATGAGAAATAGTAAATGACAAATGAAAATTACTAAATGTTAAATAATAAATAAAAATAAATGATAAATGATGGATGATATATAACAAGTGATCAATGGAAGAGAAGAAGTAGATGAAATTTTATAGATAGTTGATAACAGAATGCAGATTGAAAGAATTTATTGATACCCGTTATTTGCCTGATATATCTTGTCTTTTCTAGCTTCTGTTGCTACAGATAAGGACTTGGCATCTAGCCTTGCAGCTGGAATTGCAGCGGGAATTTTATCTGGTGGAAATGCCTTGGTGAACAAGATGCAAGAAAATGGCATACTTGATTCATTTGTTTCCGGTCTCGCAGGAACTTTGTCGTCAATGAAAAAAGAGAGGACTGCTGAATTTACTGGAGTTTCAAGGACTACTTCCCCACACGACAGTGCAGGTAACACATGGAAGAAACTAAACAACAGCGCAATGGAAACTAGCAATAGCAACCGTAATGAATCATACTCAAAAACTAGTTTGGTCGAATTGGATCCCCCAAGCGTCCCTATAAACACTTCTCGCAAAGATTCGTTGTCTAGTAATATTGCCAATGTTGATACTTCTGACAATAATTATACATCTAAGTTAAAAATTGATATGAGTGAGCTGAAACGAATCATTGAAACTAGATTGCTAGGAACAGTTTTTGGCGTTGGGTCTAATGACACTTCTATTACACCTTCATTAAATGACACAATTGGGAAAAAATCAGTGGACAATACCTCAAACGTTGATGTTAATGCTAAACAAGGTAAATCTTCAGTTAATACCTCCCTGCTTGAAAACAACATTGGGGACTTAATACCACATGTCTCGGATAGAATGGATAAATTCGAAGGAACTGGAAAAGGTAAATCCTTGGATCTACCATTATCACAAAAAAATCCTGGCGAATTGTCTATTGGAAACCTAGGTCTGTTTCCATATAAAAGCCAATCTACCAATGCAGAAACTAACAAATTACTTTCCTCTGAATCCTTAGGGGCATTAATAGCAAAGACAGCTGCAAATGCTGCTACAAAAGCGATAGAGCAAGGAGCAGATGCTTCCAATATTGCAAAAGAGGTAGCCAAAGCAGCATATTCGGCAGCAAGCCGTTTAAAAAACAAAGAACCTTTAGCAACGCTTGATGATCTAGGTATGGCAGAAGGCTTAGATAGCAGAATTCAATCACCAGTTGCACCACCTTCTCTTTTAGGAAAGAGTTCACCCGCACTTAATCCTCCACAAAATACTGATGGCAATGTGTTACTACCATCCGAAGAACTTGGGGCTGCTGCTCCACTTTTTAATAAACAATCTGATCTAGAGACAGACTCATCAACTAGTGCTGCAACCCATCCTCCAGAAATTGTTGGAACCGATGCCAATGGCAATCCAGAAACAATCACACTTGATCCTAGTGGTAAAATGCAAGCTCATGTAGCCCCTAATATGTTTGGCCAACAGCTTCCGTACTTAGGATTTGGAGTAGGTGAAACTTCCCAAACTCAGCCTACCCTTGAGACTCAAATGGGTATGGAGGGGACTTCTTTGGGAATGACAGTTAACAACATTCCAAGGCAAGCTGGAATAGAAGCATTGCAAACTCCTCCTATTTATCATCAAGGAATGGATAATGCCCTTTCAAATCATGTCCCTCAATCACCTCTTGATGATCAGCCAACTAGTTTCAGTCAAGCAGCTTCAGAGCTTAACGGTAATAACAGGGGAACATTGCTAAAGAAAGCAACAAACAATTGGATGGCAAGCCAAAGCTTGTCACCACATGCTTCAACACCTTCCATGGAATTCCATGGTGTAGATAGTGTTCTACAAAAAATAATGAAACATCCTAAATTGAGTCCAAGTTTTACTGCAACCAGAGATCATGGTAATCTTTACAGGTTGCCATATTTCGGTAATGAGCTGAACGAAATAAAATCAAAACCTCTGCATCAAGGTAGTAATGATGAAATGGAGCTGCGGCAACAAGAAGCTCATCTCAAGCACGTAATTAGGCAGATAAAGATGCGTAGGAATCATGATCACCAGCACATAGTATCACCTTTATTAGAAGATGATAGAGAGGTTGGTAGCTTCGGAAGAGAACCAGAAAAAGAACATAATGAGGTGGAGGAAGAGATAGTAGGACCGTATAAAGAACACTTCGAGAAAGTACAGGGTAATCACCATCATAAAATATATTATGACAGTCCAGCGGAGATAGAACGTTTATCATCAGAAAATAAAATGTTAGAGAAAGAAGGCCCAAATGATGAAGTTAATAGAAAACACAATGACCTCCATCTTATATCAGGCTCTTTGAATAATGGTGAAGAAGAACCAGAAGACACACTGATTAATCGGTTGACTAAAGGAGACATTGGGCAGTATGGTGGTATTCACGAGAAGCAAGTTATGCCTGTTGCAAGGAAATATAAAGAAGAGGAGGATACCGAAGAGGGTCAAGGTGAATCATACCACCATGATGATAAAAGAACACTACATACAAAGAAAAGCAAAAGATTTAGAGATCAAAAAAAGACAAAAGACGCCAGGGCTACAAGAAAAACTTATATGGAAGATTTTGATGCTTTTGTTCGAGATAACTTTGGAGATTTCCCCTTGGAAAATAAGGAAGAAGTACACACCTATGAGCATAAAGTATATGATAAACCTCCCGATGACATTGAACATCATTACCAGGATACCCATCATGATGATGATTCTATGAACCATGATAGCCACCATTACTATTATCATGCACATCATCCTGACTACCACACAGATGTTAGTCATGATAGTCATCATGATGAACAGAACCATTGTGAGCCATATGCTCTTATTTTACCTGCGTCCTTCTTTACCGCTCATCATATACCAGCAGGCGCACTAGTACCGTTTGAAGGTATCACAAATTTACTAAAGCCAAACGAACATCATGAACACGAAGAAATTAGTAACCATGAACCACTTCATCATGACAATGCTCTAGGTGATCATGTCCATCTCGATACTACAGTTAATGAACTCTCAGAGAGTGTTTTACCAGCCAAACTCTTGCAGGTATTACAACATAGAATAATGGAAACTCAAACCCATGTTCCAGAAGAACACGTAGAACCTACCTTAACAACAAGCCACGAACCGCAGATAATTGACTCGCAGATAGCCATGACAAATCCAAACCCAGAACCTATTGTACAACAAGAGCATACACCAATAAGTCCCGATATTTCAAACTTGTTACAAAAAATAGCATTAGCATCAGGAGCCAGTCACCAGACAAACGCTGCACCTCAAGCTCCCAGACCAGACGACAGAGGCAATAGTGCACTTTTCAAACCTCCGTATGAATCAATTCCCCAAACTAACGTAGAAGCAGAAAAGGACAAACAGGAAGCTCCATATCTCCTTCCAGAAAAGCTACAGTCCTCAATGCCAAAACACGATTCGGGTAAGGATCGTCAAACACAGATAGAACCAGATACACATCAGATCGATACAGCCACAATTCAGTCACTATTAAGTGGGCTTTCAAATGAACAGTTGGGCAACACTTTGTCACAAAATGTTCTTGCACCCAATAACGATCCCAAACTTGCTATTGAAGAAGCGGATCACCATCAACATAATTTACTGTCTGCTCTTAGCCATCAGCTTACTCATTTGGTTCCTCCTGGAAATACAATTCCTGCTCCACAGCCTGGGCCAAGTGGATCAACTGGCGAACACTTGATGCCACCATCTATAGGTGCAACACTTCCGGCTCATAGCGCAACACTTCTTACGGAGGATCACTTAGTTGACCAGGAAAATGTCGCTCCTTCTTCTCACTACCTTACAAATGAAGGAGCATCGCCTGCAGGCCAGTCTACATCTGTCCTATCTGGTTCTGCAATAGGGAATTCACCTTCTTCATCGGTACGTCTAGTAGGAGATGCTATTCATATGCCTCTGGTAAACGAGCACCCGCCACATGTAACTGTAGCAAATCCTTCTGCTTCTACGCCATCTGGAACAGGTCCAATCGGATCAATAACTACATCGTTGTTGCATGAAACAGGGGATGCATCGTCTCCTGGGGCTACAGGTCTTACAGGTCATACTGATTCTCTACACCAGGGGCAACCTACAGACAGTGGATTACCTGTATTTAATGTGCCTCTATCACCATCTGTTGGTCCTTTGCCACCAACCTACGTAAAACCAGCACCTCCGGACACAGGACCAAACCCATATGAAGTACTGGTTTCGGATCAAATATTCCCAAACAACTACCACAACAGAGACAAAGTGAAAGCAGAGGTAAAACATTTGTCACCTAAACATAAAACTCCAACACCAGAGCCAGATCATGCTCACAACCAGAATTATAAACGCTATTCTGATAAAGACGAATCAATGTCAACTACAGATGCCTCAAGTAACACTTTAACAAAAGAAGACAATAACAAAGAGCGACGATATTTGTCTGCAAAACGATTAAAAGATGTTAAAGGATCTGATAAAAGCGAGATATCATTGCGTACAACTCGTCAAGACATAATTGATTATAACAAGCCTAGTAAGCCGTATTTCCCAGAGGATTATGTCAGATATTTGAAATCAAGAGGCTTTAGCTTCCCATTGGAGACAGGGACAGAAAACAACATCGTTGGTGAAAATAAGCCAACCTTACCTTTAGATCAAAAAAATACTGGGGGAGATCACAAAATGTTATTTAACACGGGGGTAACAATAAATCCCTTGAAAGATAAAATCGTTCCTTACAACAATGACCCCCGGCTTCAATACAACAAAAAAGAAGAAAAAACACATTTCGTTATTGTTCCAACTCATAGATTTAATGCTTCAGATAATTTCCAAGTTAATAATGCTCATAATAGTGCCCCAAGTTATCCCCTGGTAAGTAGCTTTCAACAAGAGTCTCCACAGGGAACCATTACAAATCCACCGACTCCAGAGATAAATATTCCAATAGCCAAGGCAAATCCACCTCCAAATACAGATGGAAATTTTCTGAGTTTAGATGCACAGAAGAAGTCTGAAGAAGTCTCGACACGCTCTAACGATATAGACAAATCATCGGATGATACTGCCAATGACGAAATGGAAGAAGAAACTGAGAAGAATAAAGGTTCTGAAGCCAATGATGAAAATCATCTCGTTATTGTCCCTGCTCATGGAAAAAAGCCGACTGACGGTAAGAAGAAAACTTAAATAAAGTTTTTGTTTGTTTACTGTAAAGGTAAAGATAAATAAGTATATGATTGTTGACAATTATTGTTTACATTACCAAAATAAATACGTTGTGGTAATCATGTGCATGTATTTAGGTATTTAAGTTTCTTAACAACGCCAAGAAATCAAACTTTTGGTACTTTTTGAAAATTCTGAACTTTATGGACTATCATGTCATGAGTCGTAAGCTTTTTCTGAGCTACGTTTCGAGAGATACTTCTCCCACCGTCAGGCTTTTGGTACTTTATTTTAATTCAGAAATTGTTTTGACTTACGTAAAATCAAATCAAACTTTTTTAACAACATGCAACGTACCCTCGTTTTCAAAAAGGGACTAAGTAAAGAGCCTGGCTGCTTAGTGATGAAAATTACCACCCAGTATTCCACGGAGGATACTTCGCGAAGGGCCTGGTTCTAGTATAAGAGAATGAATATACAAACGTTAATGATTTTGTTTTAAATTATTGAAAAAGTATTCCCAAGTTAAAAGTTACACAATTATTCTGTGTATACTATTTTGTTATTGTTTAATGATGGTAATATATGCTCATGGGTGAGTTTCATCCTAAGTCTTAGGGAGGTTGTTGTTACTGTAGCAGCTTCCAAATATTAGCATCGTTCAAATGTTTACTTAAGGACCGAATACACGATAGAGTGGAGGAAAATTTGCCTCTACAAAGGCAGAAGCCTGTACCTACTAATAAATCTAAGGCTTCTGGAAAAGTCTAACATACTATTACCTTTTGTAAAAACTCTCTTTTGCATATTGTTTTTTGTTTCCTTATAAATCTACCATGAACCTGGACTTACACAAAGTAAACACAGGACTATGTCTATGAATATCAATTGCAGTTTTCTCATTGTTAGTGCTTAAAGTTTTATTATTTTGTCAAATCTCTTTTGTTATCTTATTTTTTTGCTTTCAAAATATATTCCAGCACCCATAGCAAGGAGAATAGGCTTCATTGTTGAAACCTCTGAAGCTATGAAGAGTGATCCATATATGTCATCAATAAAAATGTTTTTAAATACATTTTACGAATCAAAGTCTTCAATTGGACCCACCAAGATTGGTCTTGTAACATTTGCTAATGATCCCAGTTTGGAATTCGGTTTCGATTCCTCAGAAAATCGGAGTCTGGTAACTACCGCCATTGAAAACCTGAGGTAAAATTTTTAATTTCTAAATTTTTGGGGGAATTTTTTATTGTTTAACTGGGTTGGAATGTGTTTTCTTTATGATGCGAGAGAGAGAGAGAGAGAGAGAGAGAGAGAGAGAGAGAGAGAGTGAGAGAGTGAGAGAGTGAGAGAGAGAGAGAGACACATACACACACACAGAGACAGAGAGAGAAAGAGTGAGAGAGAGAAGTTGGGAGGGGGGAGGGGGGGACGTAAGAAATAAAAAAAGAGAGAGAGATGCTAGGCTCTACTGCAATCAATTTGGAGGTATTTTTGTTATAGAAAATTTGGCATATAAAGATTAGATCCGACATTTGTTTACTGTGAAAATAGTGAAAGGGAATATCAGTATTAATCGAAGTATGAATAAAAGTATGTACTACCCCAATATTGTCATTGTTTTTTCTTTAATTTCTCTTTTTATCAAGGACTACCAATGAAATTGGAGATCTCTCAAAAGCGCTTGTATTTGCAGCAAGCACTCTCTTTCAAACTGGGATAGATTCAAAACCAGAAGGAAAAGATATTCTGGTTGTTATGGTGAGTGGAAAAACCCGTAAGACGGCGGCAATAAAGAAAGTAAGCAATGTTTTGAAAATGCATGGTAAGTGTTTGAAATTGTATTGCTCCTTGGATTAAGTTGCTGGGGAGGTAATGGGATAAGACAACAAAAAAAGGCAGCTTCTGAAGCTACAGCTTTAATCAAGGTAGTTAATAGGCTACTAACTACATTGTCCTAATATATTTATAGCACGATACGTCCATTGCTACGTATACAAAATTATTTTAACATTTTGGTTATTTTTTGTTTTTGTTTTTTTAGGTATTCTTTTAATTAGGTAATGGATTAATAACAGATATGGTACTTTACACATTACCGAAATATTCACCTGTGTGAATTTTTTTTACTAATTCGGGTCTAAAGCAATGACGGAAGAAATTTGGGTATTCTGTCTTTCACTAAAGAAGATAATACATTCTGTTTAAAAAATCTATATCGTGACCTGCTCAGTATCTCAAATGTGATTCGGTCAACATAGAAATATATATATATATATATATATATATATATATATATACATATATATATCCCTCTCCCTCTCTCTACCTCTGTCTGTCTGTCTGTCTCTCTGTATGTGTGTGTGTGTGTGTGTGTGTGTGTGTGTTAATGAATGCAGGTTAAGTACATGGAGCCTGGTTTTATTGAAAGGCCAGTCAGAAATCAGGACAGCAGATAACGAGATAAGAAAAGGAGGGCCAAGGGATATGTAAATTGATTGTTACTTTAGAGGAGCAATCAATCATCACCCATCAGATATATTATGATTATTATTTGTAAATGAAAGTCGAATACTATTAGATTTTTTATGACCAAGAGTCCAAGAAAACCACTCCTTATTAAGACTAAAGTTTGCTATTTCACGTTATTTTGAATTCAATAGAAATACTTTAATTCAGCAATGGTAAAAGTAGATGAAAAGCAGTGACAGGATTGAAAGATAAGTGTGTGAAAGAATGAAAGGCTAAAAGTTCGAGAATGACATAGAATGGCAAGGGGTAGAAAGTTCAGAAGGATTTAAAAGATAAAAAGGTGAAGGAAAGGGGTTACAGGAATTTTAAAAGCAAAGATTTGAAGGGTACCTTATTTCAAGGGTAAATAGCTTTACCCAAACGTATACCTCAGCTTACTACGCTGCTTCATTTGTTCATATCAAAGCTGAAATAACAGTTATATAATTTCTGTCCACTGATCTTTTTGCAGGTATTGCTGTGTTTTCAATTGGCATTGGATCATCCATAACTTCTACGAAAGAATTGGAAGTAATTTCATCTTCTCCAGCTGGTTCACATATTCTAACAACTGACTTTAAGAGTCTTCCAAGAACAGTTAAATTCTTATATGGAATGATAAAAGGAGGTGAGCTATTGACTTTCCGTCATTTTACAGGTTTATATTATGTAGAATGTAGAGAAGTAATATAAAAATGGTTTTTCTTTACAAGAAAAAAAAAATTTCTTCAGGAAAAGGAGTTTTGAGTTTTTGGTAAAAGGGTTTAAATCTCCCATGTTATCATCTACTATTTCAACATAACTGACATTTTGAATTCACTAACGAACTATATATGCCTAATGGACAGACAGTATTAATAATTTCTTTTATATTCTTGCTGCACAGATTAACTTTTATTGATGGTACTTTCAAAAATAAACATACTTGATCGTTCATGTAACATATGCACAAATGGGTATGTTAGAACGGAAGGCATTTATTTTATTGTTGAATTTGTTGTAACGTTTTTCCTTGTTCAATCAGAAAGAGATATAGACACATAACACACTGAACAAAAACCACAATAGATTAATTATCTTAGTTTGTATGGAATTGGAGACATGGATGGGAGATCAATATGATTTTTGATGTCCACCTGCGTTACCCTAGTTAGTAAGCTAATGAGTAAACCAGTTTTCGTCTAAGCTATTCACTTTTAACAATCTTCGTGCTTCAGGGACAGCCTAAAGAAGAGCATTATTATTTCAAATTCAGGACATCAATAANAACACATACTAGCATGTAAAACGGACGTTAAACCGAATATGATGATGATGATGATGATGGTATGTTAGAACGGAAGGCATTTATTTTATTGTTGAATTTGTTGTAACGTTTTTCCTTGTTCAATCACAAAGAGATATAGACACATAACACACTGAACAAAAACCACAATAGATTAATTATCTTAGTTTGTATGGAATTGGAGACATGGATGGGAGATCAATATGATTTTTGATGTCCACCTGCGTTACCCTAGTTAGTAAGCTAATGAGTAAACCAGTTTTCGTCTAAGCTATTCACTTTTAACAATCTTCGTGCTTCAGGGACAGCCTAAAGAAGAGCATTATTATTTCAAATTCAGGACATCAATAAGTTAACCCTTTTTATCTTGATAGACTTTGATTCAAGAGATAACACTAGATAATAAACATTTTGTGTTTTCTGGACGTGGCAGAATTTCAGGAGGAATTCAGTTCAGACCTAAATTTTAACACCACAAATCCGACTGAAACATGGGCTCGATTTAGGGTTAGAACTCTTTAAAAGATCACGAAAGCTTTATATATGCAAATTTTGCCTTGAAGTTAAATGAGTTAACTGAACATGCTCACTTTCTTTATATTTTATCCAGGATTAATTTTCTCTATGGTATTATCATCCAACGAACTTAAAGTAGAAGGCTAATATTATTTTTGCACTAATTAATAAGCCAAATTGTATTTATCGTTTTATGTTTCTTTCCTTAGATTTCCCTAAACCACCAAGAAAGAAAATAACAAAGAAAAAAGGGAAAGTTTTAATAAAATCATTAAAAAATACAAAGAATATTGAATATAATCAAAATCTATTTGGAAGAAATGCGTTAAGTGGTGTCAATTTTAAAAGGACACAGATGTTGAGCCCTTCGACATTGAAAGAAAATACAAATCGAGAAACAAAACAGACTAAAAACCGATCGAAGGTAACGTCACGTAGCAAAATGCCAATACCATTAAAACGACAAATCAATCGAACTCGTGCTTTACGTCAAAAAGCAAAAGTGAGGTCTAACGGATGACGTTTAAACTGCGGTAGCGATCATCGATAATCGTTGCTTTCCTTTTCGTAGAGTCATTTTCCAACAGATGAGAGTCGTTAATTGGCACATACACACATAATATTGCTTTAGATGTCATCCAGACTTGAAAGATAACGAAACTGCGAGTTTCTTCATTTGGGCAATATATGACGCAATCCGCGTGGTCACGTGTTCTGGGATTGTTGCTCACATGGAAGTAGCGAAGACATAGAAAAGGCGAGAGAAATCCAAAATGGATACTTAGAGTCCATCATTGACTTGAAGATAGGATTTTTAAATGCAATTAGAATAATTATCATTACCATTATTATTATTATTATTATTATTATTTTATTATTATTATAATGATTAGCATTTTTAAAAATTTTTGTTTAAAGGCTTCGACGTGTAGAAAGAGATCATATCTTTCTCTGCATTATACTGCGACAAATGTATATTAATATTTTTTTTGGTATTGTCAGAATCATTTTATTTCATTGTGCAGTGGCACAAGTGAAAACAAAATAATATTCAAGGAATATAACAAATTATAGATGTATATATATTTACATATATATATATAAATTACTTGCTTGATTCGTTTATTACAGAGCTGCGATAATAATGCAATTCGTTTTTTAGTTGTGTATTGTTAATACCACAAAATACTAATACTAATAACTGGGTCTTTCATATTTGTCCTTGGTATCAAAGAATTTTTAAAACAAATAAACTTCCTGAAATTGAATATTGTTCTATTCTTGTATCTGTAACGTAATGGCATTTATTGTTGTTATTGATGAGGATAAGGATACTAATCTACATACCTAACCATCCTATTTTTGTTAATGTCGGATGTCACAGATAATAAGTCCGTGCCGTCGGGTTGTGGATATAATTGTTCTTGTAACCTCTACTAGATGACTTGCCAACCACGGCTATAGGGTATCACCCACCCATCCAATTGTTCGTGTAGTTTTCACTAGGCAAACTGTCTTTCAAGACTAAAGAGCTCTGTCTGCCCTAGTTTTGGAATCAGAGGTTTTCCTTCTCCTAGAACAACTACCTGATCAACGTTAACGAGCTTGTTCTACCCAGAGCACTGGTTATTTTTAGGAGCCAGATACTCGCCTTTCGCCCCTTCTCCTGTTAGTTTCAAACAGTTCCGCCAGGTCAAGCCCAGGAGTTGGACTTAGACTACCAGAGGCTGTATTTTCTGCTCGCCATTTGCTTCAAATGGCAAGCAGAAAAAACGCTTCAAATATGCTAAAATGGGGACAAAGAGAATTATCTGCCTGTTCCTTATGTAATGCTACAGAAACTCTCGGGCATGTTATTGGAGGATATATTACAGCGTTGAACGAAAAACGTTATAATTGGAGGCATGACTCGGTTTTAAAAAATATTGCAAACTTCATATCTTCGAATAAGAAAAATGCAAAAGTTTACTGTGATATTGATAATTACAATTCTCCATCGATTATTACCGGAGATACATATCGCCCTGATCTGTTAGTAATTGATAAAGGAAAGATTTATATTCTAGAACTTACAATCGGCTTTGAAACAAATATTGAAGTGAATTCGAAACGTAAATCAGAAAAATATGAATTTCTGCTAAG
>RDPX01000074.1:1413305-1440880 GCA_003991215.1 Morbakka virulenta
AATATGAAATAAATATAAAATAAATATGAAATAAATATTAAATAAATAAGAAATAAATATGAAATAAATAATAAATAAATAAATAAATATGAAATAAATATGAAATAAATACGAAATAAATATGAAATAAATATGAAATAAATATGAAATAAATATGAAATAAATATGAAATAAATACGAAATAAATATGAAATAAATATGAAATAAATATGAAATAAATATGAAATAAATATGAAATAAATATGAAATAAATATGAAATAAATATGAAATAAATATGAAAAAACTATGAAATAAATATGAAATAAATATGAAATAAATATGAAATAAATATGAAATAAATATGAAATAAATATGAAATAACTATGAAATAAATATGAAATAAATAAATTAAATAAATTACTTTTATTAAATTTTCTAATGATCTTAGCCGTGAGTGTATTACTTGATTTTAAGCATTGTAATAGAATTGTAATAGTATTGCAATAGAACTGTAATAGTACTGTAATTTTCACCATATAGTCGACACTAATATAACTCCTCCTCAGCCTGTCCTAAATCAGCTTGAGAAAGAAAAAGGTTGGGCGTAGTACTAGTAACTGCAGACTATAAGAAAAAATCAAAAATAACTACAGAAGAAAAAAAGAGGTGACCAAACTGATTGACCTTACAGGAGTGGAGTATAAGATAGGGTGTCAGTAAGGGTGATGAAAGTGACATCATCTTCTCATGCGACTCTACCCGATCGACTCGTGCAAGCATTGATAAAAGTACCTACTTTGAATTTTCAAATTTTTGTTCCAAATAATAGACATGATTTTAAACTTTGAAGGTAAGAGCAAAGTTTGATTTAAGAAAGTTGCTTGAAGTAACGTAGAAGATAAATAAATTTGAAGTGGAACTATTTGGGGCGAGAGAAGCCACATGAACAGGTCAAGGAATATTATCAAGTGAATGTCACGGTTTTATGTACCAGAGCAGCTGAAGAGTACATAAAAGAAGTTGGACTGTTGTTAGGTAAGCAATATACCACGACATTGGCTGGTTGACAATCAGTATCGGGTAGCATGCTTATAGCGAGACCAGGTTCTCACCATGTTAAGACAATGCCAGTACAGATCCACGCATCAACAGGAGGTTCAGATGAAAACTCAAAAGAAAATTCTTCACATGCCCACAGGACAGAATGGAAAATCTTCCTAGACATGACTTGAAAATTGTATTAAGTGATTGGAATGTTAGATTGACTCAGATCGGCTTTGGGATACCAGTATGGCGCTCCAATTCAAATTTACATTTTACAACTAAGAACAGACAATAAATGCTCTAATTTTTCAATGAAAACCGTTTTCCTATTGACAATACTTTCTTTGAGTACGGATAAATACATAAATATACCTGGTAATCACCAAAAACCAATGCCCAGAAGTAGATAGATTTCATTTGTATCACATAAAGACGGGCATCGTCGCTTGCATTACGAGAGAGTTTAGGGTAGTTGGTGTATTTTTAGACCACGACATTACTAGAAAAGGACAGGCTTAAACGAAAGAAATGAAAAATAATACAAAAGCAATCTAAAGTTTTCGCTATGAACAAATTCTTAAGTCCAAAACTGGCTGAGGGATTTCAGGTAGATCTATCAAAAAGATTTTCTTTCTTTCAGGGTAATTAGGATATTACAAAAAGAGGTTGTCTTTTGAGATGCTCTAAAGGGTAGTGCACACAATATGCTGGGGTATAGGAGAGGAAAACGTGGATGAATTATAGATAGTTGAAGATTCTTGGATCCTGGTAGATGACCACAGCAGTGCCAAGACATTAAAAAAACCAAGTTAGTACCAGAGAGCAAGGTAGAAAAGTAAAGAAACAATAAAAAAACCCTCTCAACTCAATGGAGAGAAGCTGTTGGAAAGAAAAACAAAAGACGAGAGAGACATGAAAAGCAACCGAAAGAAAATTCACTTGGCAATTTTTGAAAATGACCAAAAAGGCATGTGGAAAGTATAGGTATGCGAATATTCCAGTCGAACGCAAGGCTGGGCACATTTTGGCGACTAAACCAGAGAAAGGTGTTAGATAATCAGAACATTTAAAAAACATTTTGAATCAAAATGTTTTTTAATGGCGCAGGCATGGATAAAGAGATAGATCCTATCAGCAGAGAGGAATTAGAAAGGGCTATCAAGAAAATAAAGAATAGAAAGCTACCTGGACGAGGTATAACCCTTCATTCTATTACAAGAAAGGTCTTCAACAGGATATTGAAAAAATGTCTATTAAACACAGCAGACCGAAGATTGGCAGAAGAATAAAAAGGATTAAGGGAAAGAAGACCATTTGTATTGAGAAATATCATGGGGCAGGACTTAGCATTCCAAATCTCTATTTACTTTTCGAATTTTTGAAAAGGGTTTAGGAGTGTTCATAGCCTAGCCCTTTGGAAGATAATGGAGAGTCATTTCCGAGAAGATCGTCACAATGGTACATCCGTCAAAAACAGCCCAACATGTGGAGTCAGACCTGCATCCGGTATGACAGAGAATTTCGAACTTGTAAGTAAGTAAGTAAGTTTTTATTTGCCACAAACATAAAATGAAAAATGTTTACAAATGTTTAAAAAAAAAAAAGGCCTAGAAAGTCAATAAATTACAATTTAAAGTTAATTTACAAACT
The DNA here is from genome assembly GCA_003991215.1 of Morbakka virulenta. Lineage (NCBI taxonomy): Eukaryota > Metazoa > Cnidaria > Cubozoa > Carybdeida > Carukiidae > Morbakka > Morbakka virulenta. Next base: position 1,415,980 of record RDPX01000074.1, read on the forward strand.
TTTGTATAAATTAATACTAAAAAGAATGTTTCATAAAAATATTACAATTTGAGTTAAAATAAAAATAATGACAGGTCACCCCTAATTGAAGTGGCAGGGATAACTTTAAAAGGTCAAACCGACCTTATTTCCATAATGGTCCCTTAAGAGGTGATTTTTTAATTGAAAAAATAGGGAGATAAAATTTTAAAATATAAATGTGTTTTAAAATGAGATGTCCTTTTAGAATACCTGGCTCTTTATGAGAGTGAAAACATGAGTTGTCAGTAGTAGATATATATACTGTCTTCTTCTTTCTGTATATTTTGAAAATAGTATTCTTTGGTCTGGTGTTTAAAAGTGTTGACATTGTTAGTAGATTTTAATTCAGATGATAGGTTATTCCATATTTTTGGCCCTAGGTAAGATAGGCATTTTTGGCCTGTGTTGCTTTTATGAGATGGGATATGTAATTTAAAATTTGACCTTGTGTCAGCAGGTAGACGAAGCTGAGGTATTGGATTTCAGATGATAACTTTGGCATTCCATGGGCCAACAATATAAACCACACGGATCTTAAATTTACAGGAACTGGCATTGGAAGTAAAAGGCCATCAAAGATGACTTCTAGATTAAAAACTAAGGGTGCAAAATAGAACAAATCATCGCTTAAAAGAAGATAAAGGTAACGTGTATCACTGATAATTCTACCACACCCATGTTACTGCATGAAATTTCATTGGAGCCTCTGAAAAAGTTCGTCTAACTGGGAAGCTTCATCAAGAGCACTATAAAAAGCAAATTAAATGTTTCAAGTAGGACAGCCAAAGCTAGCCTTGAGGTCCAGGCCGCACCTCTGATCGTCCAAGCAAAAAAACCTACTAATATTAAGGTACAGCTGTATACGGCAATAGTAATATCCACGGCATTTTATGCAAGCAAAACCTAGAGGGGTACACAAAAGACAAAAAAGAAGTTCAATGTATTACACTTGCAAAACCTAAGGCGGATTCTTGACATTACATGAAGAGACATGTTAACACAAGAAAGAGAGAATGGCCAGTTTGAGTATGGAAAACCATCTTCAAGGATGACCTAAAAAACCTGTAGACTGCAAGCTCAAGCTGCACAAGTTGTAGCTGGACACAGATCTGGCTGATAACTACTTGTTTTCCGATGTCCTGCTCAGGAGAGGAGGCCCAATGTTTTCGGTATGGTAAGGATAACAATCTAGACAAAAACGTATTGTAATCTGATTCCCATATGAATTTCAAAAGCATTTTGGTAATTGTTGAGGAAACATGAAAATGTAAATAACTGCAAACATTAACCTGTAATTTAATTTTGACAGTACTTTATTACAAAGGCTCTATGTTAAATATTGAGCCGTGTTATCACCTTAAGCATGTCAACTTTGCTGAGATCGCACTCTCAGTATTTTATTATACACTACCACANTAATTGTTGAGGAAACATGAAAATGTAAATAACTGCAAACATTAACCTGTAATTTAATTTTGACAGTACTTTACTACAAAGGCTCTATGTTAAATATTGAGCCGTGTTATCACCATAAGCATGTCAACTTTGCTGAGATCGCACTCTCAGTATTTTATTATACACTACCACACTGCTTTTTTAGATTCATTAATTTTTTAATTATTAATTATTAATTATTTAATTAATTTTTTAATTTTTTAGATTCATTAATCGGGTTTCATTCATGAAACGCGGCGTTTTGGGAAAACAATAATTAACCAAATAAAAGAAAAAGACCCGAGTATTTTAGATGCTTTACTCTGAAATTTTTCGTTACCACATCCTTTAAAATTTCATTTTCAATCAACATTCAGTATAACATTATTGACCACTCTTTCTTTTATTTCTAAGTGAATCAGACATAGTTTATTATTACTATGATAAGACCACAGATGCTGTCACTCTTAATATCTCTGAAGTGTACTAAATTAATGAAATTTATTTGATAGTTTCCATACTGTTATCATTGGTCTTATCAATTACTTTATTTAGATTCATTATCCGACAGAATCAATGATAAGGTAGTGTTGGCACTCGATCCCTTTGATAGTGAAGATGATGACACTGGAAGTAACAACGAATATTCTCTTGACACCACCTCGGGTTATATATCTCCTGAGCAACAGACCGTACTCAGGGATACCATTGAGCGTAAAGTGAGCTCAGAAGAACAACAAAGAATAAAATATCCCAAAGCAAGCACCAGAACGTCTGAAGCTTCGGGTTCAAGTGGAAGTGGAGAACCTGGTAAGTTAAAAAATATACTAAAATAAATACTATTTTCTAATTTTTTCTTGACTTTTTTAAAACCTTTACTTGCACTTAGTGATTCTATGTTTCGTATGGTTCTATATCGCCGTAGAAAAAATGAAAATTTTCTTCAATAAATACTATTAATATTTAGGAAATATGAAAATTTCACATAAGAATAGTTTGCCACGTATCCACTGCAAAAACATGTTTACGTTTTTCACAACAAGAGTTCGTTACTGGCAATATTTCGAATGACGTTTTTCTTTGGCTGGTAATCTGCCACAAATTCTGAAGTAAAGACTATATCGAGAATAAACTGAAGATAACCTTGAGTCAAATAACATGTTAATAATGAAGATCAAATAAAAGCAGGGGAAATATCACAACTTCGATAGTTGATAGTATTTATTGAGTTGCTGGTTCAAAACAATGTTTTGATTTGTGACATTTCACAAAGCAGACCCACTTATAACGATAGACTGCCGTAAAAGACGTCTAAAAAGTGGCGATTTTTGATATATCTTCATCACCGACTACTATACTACATTCATAGAATACATGTTAAAGCTTTTTGCTATTATGCTCTGTATTATGCTTTGGTTATTATGCTCTGTAAATTACACCAGTAATATTTTTTCAAGAAATTTGATATTTTGGTCTTTATTTATTGTACTTACTGCAGACCTACCTTGCTCTTGGAAAATGTTCAAGACGTTCCTCACTTGTTTACTAGGTAATCCTTAAGCCCTAATTAAAGCATGAAGGTTATCTTTATTCCTCTGTTGGATGTTATTCTTTTCTGCTCTGTCTATCATTCTTTAAGACTATGTTCCACCACAACTTTTACTATGCCCTCCATCTACAGCTATCTGTTTCGTTTTTTAACAAATTTCTGCTTTTCCTGATTGCCTCATGGGTCCCTCTCCCCCTTTGATCGTTTCATGTTTTACTCTAGACCAGTGATTTTAACCTTTTTCCTTTAAATACACTCTAGATTGTCAATCTACATACAGTGCCTACTCTCCCCCTCTGATCGTATAATGTTTCACTCTAGACCAGTGATTTTAACCTTTCTCCTTAAATACACTCTGGATTGCCAATCTAGATGCAGTGCCTGCTCTGCCCTGATCATAGATTGCCAATCTACATACAGTGCCTGCTCTTCCCTTCTGATCGTTTATCATTTCTCACTAGACCAGTGATTTTAACCTTTTTCCTTAAATACACTCTAGATTGTCAATCTACATACAGTGTCTGCCCTGCCCTGAACATTGCAAGATTTATTATCAATGCCTTATTATTACTACTTCTACAGTACAACAATAAAATCTTCATCACCAAAATACACAAATCATTCTATTGACACTATCCTTATCCATTTAATGTTACTAAATCATTTAGTGTTGCAACTACTCCAATTATTCCAGTTAAAACAAATACCACCATTACTTTGTTGTTGCAGCATTTTTGTTGTTGTAGTACTTTTGTTATTGTTAAAAACTATAAAGGCAGAAAGCCACTACGTCTATGAAGCCGTGAAGAATAAGGGAAAGAAGACAGCAAACACAATTAAGCCAAGAGATAAGAGTTGACCTTGGACTTATACAGATTTAAGTCACACAATGAAAGAAAACATTAAAAACCAAATGAGTCCCACAATCTAGCTTTATTAGGAATAAACTACATTCGTGTAAAGATTTATTAACAAGGGGTAACAACTGCGTGAGTATGAAAATGTCATACGAGATATCATACGAGATAACACAAAATGAGCTGATGACAGCAAGAAAGCCTTAGTATAATATTTCCAATGGTAATACCTATATAAAAACTAAGACAAGCCCAATTTAATGTCTGTAAAATCGAGTAAGAATCTCAAGATGAGATGAATGAGCACTTGTGTCTACATGTGACCACGGTACTCCATGCAAGGAAGAATGATGGATTTATAGAGATATAACATATCCTCGGGCGTAAGGTACTCCCTAGCGTACTGGGTACTCCCAACCATTATAGAAGAAGGCTTGATCAAATATAAGAATCCAAAGAAAGACCTTGAGAATCTGAGAAACCAAACACATCATTGATGGTTATTCCTCCAGAGAAGAAACAACTTCAGAGCTGTTAAAACCAGCTGTTGAAATCACTGTCCATGAATATTGGCAGGTGATAAGGACTCAGGTTTCTATTAAACGACATCATTTGCTTTTTTCTCTTTACATTTTTGCGAGTTTAACTTCTTGTTGCTGAGTTGCCTAGTGGTCAATGCCAGAGTATAGAGTAGTGTGATCAGCATGGATGTTGATAAACTGAAGCAAGCTACCAGGAAGTTCACTAATATAACGAAGGAAGAGAGTTGGACTAAGGATACAACTTTAATAAACGCCAGTTGTTTCTTCATAATTTGTATCGTTATTATTATTGGTAGCAACGAAATGGTTAGAATATTTAAATGAATAATGAATCTATTTTTGTTACAGATAAAACCATCCACAAAATAGCTGATGTTCCCCTGCTTCACGTACTGCAAAAACAACTACTTCAACTATTATTGTCATTTATACTTTCCCACCGGAATTTTAGATCACCGAACTATTGTTGTCATGAACAAATATTACGTTCTCGTAAAGGAAAACCGGGGGTAACGTCTTAACTATAGAACGACGATAACCAATAAAGTGGTGAAATACCAGTCCACAGCTGAATGTCCTTTAACTATAATTTCTTTTATCGTGACTGCAACAAAAAACCTCTACAAGCATTATATAACTACTGTAAACGAAGAGAAAAGAAGAGTATTCAGGTACCCTTTACAACTTGTAATATTATACCTGATGTGACTGCTTGTGCATTATGGCAACCAGAGCAGGCCATGATAACGAAAAATGCTACCAAATGACTTAAAATTGTTTTGCAAGTGGTTGTAAGTTATATGAATTAAATACCCTCTTATTGTAATTATTAGGGTGGATTCGGGATAACGTTTTTCACTGGTTCTCAAACTTTTATTTTACTTGCACCCCCCAGAATTTTTAGATCTATCACGTCATTTATTTCCATTTATTTCAAAGAACATGATGACCTCAATTTTTAATTGGATTTGGTAACTGGTAACAAGTAGCTTAAAATTCAAATTCGAATTCGATCATCCAATTAAATAGAAAAGTTAAATGGAGTAGAAAGATTTTGTACCTTCACATCACTCCACATTAATATGTTCTTTGTTTTCCCAGTTTTATTACAAGCTACACACAAGCTTTACTTTGCTTTTGTCTCTGTGTACAACAAGATAACGTCTTCGTTAACTCACTTCGTACTTGTACGAGCTAATTTATTCTTTTTTTACTGTAGATGACCCCGATTTAGGTCCACTAGACAGTAGAATTGCTGGACTGGAGTTTATTCTTAAACTACTTCATCAAAAAATGGTTTCCCAAGAGGCTGATAGTGGTCATCTGGCATTAGCGCTAGCTAGCAATCAAGCTCAAGGGTTGCTAACAACTCCTGCTCCTGAAAAGGAAGAAGCGCCACTTCCTGTTATACCACCCCCTATTTATATTCCACCTCCACCACCACCACCGCCATCTCCACCACCGCCCCCACCACCTCCTGATTATACAACAATATTAGAAAATCTGCAAGCCAATTTGGATAGAATAGAAAGTAAAGTTAATCAGATGCCACCAGAGTGGCACTCGTCCAACACGAATTTGGCAGGAATACAACAACAAGACAAATTAAAAAACGAATATATGAGTTCTGTCTTGAATAAAATTCAATCACAAATAAATTGTCTATCCCAAGGTTTAGTAGGTTCAAATATAATTTCTCCAAATCCATCTACGTTACCAGGTACAACAGGAAAGTTGCCAGTATTGAATGGGGGAACCTTATTTCCAGCCCCAATACAAAATAACCCTGGGCTGGGTAGTGTTCCTCTCAATTCTCCTCCACAAAGTGGCATACCACAAAACATACAGACTAAAGTGATAGCCAATGCATTTCAAAATGCTGCCCCGCTTTTGCCCACCACTGCTAAACTGATAACTGCAGGGCAGACTGTAGCTCACCAACCTTTTCTTTATTCTACAGGAAATTCCAACTTCAACCAAATATTACCAGGTGCTTTGCATGGAGGAGTAAACCTGATGTCTACACCTTGTGGAAACAAATTCAACAAAAGATTGGACGTTCAGTCACATGCATCTAAGAAAACAGTTCCGGATGTAGTAACACCACAACTACCAAAGGTGATCCTGGAAGTAGCAAGAAATAGCAAAGAAAGCAAAGAGAAGGAAGAGAAAGATACAGGACACAAATCAAAAGAAAAGGCTTTGGAAGTTCCAAAGTTAATGATCACACCAGAGTTACCCCAGGAAATAGTAAAGGCAGTAAAGGACGCAGAAAAGAAGGAGGACGAGAAAAAGAAACAGAAACAAGTGGTCCTGGATAAGGCAAAAGCTACTGAAGAAAAAGAAAAAGAACTGGAAAAAGAAAAGGCTGCCAACGAGAAAGAGAAAGAAACAGAAGTAGAAAATCCCACTAAAGAAAAAGAAAGCGAAAAAGTCATAGAAGCAGAAAAGGTTGCTAAAGAGAAAGACGATAAAAAGCAACATAAGAATGTAGCTGAAAGTGTAACAGCACCTGAAACACAGCAACATCTCCAGCAGTGGCAACAACAACAGGAAAGTTTGACTACATTACCAGGACAGCCACCAGTTGTGGCATCTCCAGCTGTAGTAAACCATATGGGCGAAGCTGATGAAAAAGCAGCTGACTCTACCAAAAGTGGAAAAGAAATTACTCAGGCTAATTATAAACCGGCCACTATTCCTATTTCTGCTGGCCCTGTTTATCCAGGAATATCAAATGAAGAACAGCAAAACATTGTTGAAACAGCAACAAATAATATACCTAAAATAGCAGTTAATACACAACCAGATGTTTACCCTTATGCACAAACGGGATGGACACAGGTACCCGCATCGGGATTAAACAATAAAACCAAAGTAGAAAGCCACCAGCCTTTTGTAGCACCAAAGCCTCCAGACGTAGGTCCTAATCCTTATGAGGTTATAACGTCAGATCAGTTATTTCCTCAAAATTGGAAAGGCACATCTGGGCGAAAAAGGTCAAAGAAACATGGAAAACGAATAAAACACCATGGGCTAGTCACAAGCAGAAAACATAAAATATTTCACAAAAAAGGAATGAAACGAGCTGAAGTTGCTTCAGAAGATCCAATAAGCTATGAAAAACCGGATTGGGAAGGAGGATTCAGTCCCAACTTAAATTCCGAACCACCTGCCAAACCACCAGATCTTTCTCCATCTAATGCAGCACCCCCACCACCACCAAATAATTATCTTCCGGCGCCACCTCCTGCGGTCCCTGCGGAGGGCAAAGAGGATAAAAACCTAGATTATCCATGGCTTGCGGTCCCCACACCACCACCAGTTCAGCCTTCACAACCCTATGCACCCTCTCCACCTTTACCACCCAAGGACAGTGGAAACCCTTATGAAAACTTTGTATCATCTCAATGGACTCAGTCACCTGATGCATCTCCTGATGCACCACCAGCACAAGCTCCACCGCCTGCTCAACAAGGTCTTCCTCCAAATGAATTTCCAGATGCAAAACCAGGTGGACCAGAGTTAGAAGATCATAACTGGAATCATATAGCAGAAGCACCTACTGTTCCACCATCGGTACCTTATGCTCCTTCAGCTCCTCTACCTCCTAAAGATGACCAAAACCCATACGAAACGCTTACATCAGAGCAGTCGTGTGGTGGTAATAATGACGATTACAAATGTGTTTATGGAGGGCAAAAAATTGTTTCAAAGCCTCCCATAGGGAAAAGATCACTCAAGAATACAAGGAGCTCAAGCAAAGGAAAAAGAAAAAAGAAAAGACACAAAATCAGTATGCAAAGACATAAGATACATCACAGGCGTACAAAAACAACCAAGCTGGCAAAAAAAGAGTCTGGTGGAAAACCAGACTGGATAGGTATACGACCTCAATTACTTGGTGACGTTGAGCTAACTCCCTCTGCTGGCGACGGTGCAGAAGGTAAAACAGATTTTCCATGGATTGGTCTTCCTGCACCAAAGCCAGATGGTAAAGATGACGAACCGCCCCCACCACCCAAGAATGGTGTAAACCCTTATGAGATCTTGACGTCAGAACAAGCAAATTTTCAAACAGATAAACATCGTATGGCGCATATAGGCAGAGGTTCGGTAAGAACTATAAATTCTACTAAAACGGTATTACGGAAAAGTGACACAGAAATGCGATACATGGATGGAAAGATGCTGGAAAGTTTAGATAATGACCTTCGCGTGGCTAGTGCAGAGCATGGTACAGGCACTGGGTTAATTGGAACAGATCCTGGTATACTAAATAAACAGTTGTCTATTGCATTAGCGGCAAAAGCGCGCGAAATTTTGAAGGGAAAAGAAAAACAAAAAAACAATATTGATGTTGTTAACGTTGACAATAGTAACATCAATACAAGTAATGATACCAAAAGTAATGTATCATTAACACATAGCCAAGCTGTAAACAACAAAAAGACAATGCAGTCTACTTACAATCCTTATGAAATTCTTATTTCAGAACAATTTAAGTCAAAAGGTCAAATAAAGACTAGAATACCGAAAACACACAAATATTCAAAACAGATTTCACACGCAAAAGCCCACAAAAAGTCAGCTAAACGAGTCAAGGCTGCGTTGTCTAGTGAAGATTTTAAACAACGTATGGTCCCTTCTCAAGAAAATGCGCAGGCGGCGGAAGGAGGAAAAGGTGGACCAGAGTGGGCTGGAACCTTAGCTGATCTAAAGTTTCCACCAGATCCTACAGAAGGTGCTGAAGACAAAGCTGACTATCCATGGTTAAAATTACCCGCCCCAGAGCCAGGCGATCCCGAGAAAGAAATTCCACCACCCAAAAAAGGAGGAGTTAACCCATACGAAATTCTTACAAGCGAGCAAGTTAAGGGTCTTGAGCTAGGAAAAGGTGCGGCGGATGGCGGCAAACTATCTAGACGCTTACAAAAGCCAAAACGGGAGAGTTTTTCCAAACGAGGTAGTCAAATAATTAACAAAAAGTTTATAAATCGAAGCCATCGTCTGATAGGTTCTCCAAAACTTCTGCAACAAATAAACAAAATGAAATCTTTACTCAAGAAATCCTTTCATTTTTCAAGACCTCATAATTTGTCAGCATACTTCTTTGAAGATCGCAAAGCTCTAAAAAGACCTCAAAATTATGAAGAAGAAGGTGTATTGAATCCACGAAATAAGCTAGGTAGGTAGACATATTTCTCCCATCCAATTTTGGAGTCTGTTGCTGTTAGCACATTGATACAAATTGGAGGTGATAGGTTTCTCATCTTTTTCTCTATTTCTGCTATAACTCTTGTGTTTTTCAATATTCTTACGTAAAATGAAAACTTATCCGTAGATTATTTGCCGATAATGTTCAAACAATAATTTGATAACTCAAAACTAATTGACAATATCTCCATATAAAGTAGATCGCTTCACCTGCAATACCAGAAGCGTTTATTTGCTTGAAATAATATTCACATGTTCACGTCTTGAAACACTCCAGTTTTACTTGAAAGCAAAAACAGAATACACAGAGAGGCCATAACGCCTTACTTCAAAGCACTAAGTGCACCAAGTAGCACTTCATTTATCTATATTATACGTTGTTATTCAGTAACTCAATCAGGTAAAAAATGCCCCTCGGAGTAACATAACAGGAAATCAAAAGGGATAATGTATAACAAATTTAAATTAAGAATTTACATGTATTCACAAACTACCTCGGTGCATTTATAAATGACGAATAAGTTGTTTAATTTCTATTTTGGGCTAGCATCAGATTATTTTATAATTTTATCGCTAAAAACGGTCAGTGCATTCTAGTTACATAAATATGACAAATTAAAGGAAAACATTCTCGTATTGGCTTTTGGCTTTGATGTATTTTTTGCAACGCAGTGAATATAAAGATGTTTAAAGATTCAAAATGAAAAGACTTTGTTTCATCGAAATTTTAACTTTATCATAATTCACTTCGAGGTATACTGTCATTTTTTAATAGCATATTGGCGTAGATGCCAATTGCGCTAGAAGAAAATAATTTTTCTTACCTAGATTGAGCTAAAGAACATATTTCTCCACTCCCTGGCTTGAAAGAGGTTGATATATGGTGTGGAGAGGGTGTTTGTCATAAATATTGTACAAAGAGCTCTTTAGTCTTGGTCTAAAATAAGCTGGAGCTCTCCTCCTTATAAAATATTGGTTTATGATAAACCCCATAGAGCATATAAGGGTAGATGCATCCTTATGGTAGCGTTTTTAGCTCCAGCTGTATCACTGAGTGTTCATAAGATTAAAAAATATGGTATTCCTGTACTAATATATATATTTATATATATAAATAGTAAATTTATTTCTTTGCCATAAGTGATTCTTTGACAAAAAGAGGAAGATTTGACTGTTGCCTTAGAGCTATCCCTGGAGGGTTCACTCTTATAGAAGGAATGGTACTCATCTTTGTTCGTAAATTTACTGGAAAGATGTGAAATTTTGTGTCAATCCTAAAACTAAGGATTTTGAAAAAGGGGCTCTTGATAGAAAACAAGTTCGAAGCAACCTATGCAGCAATCAGCATATAAATTTCAGAAGGTAGGCACTTAAAAGTGTCATCATTAATAGATAAAGAACGTCAGCGCAGTAACAGTGAAAAGGGGTGAATTTCAAAGTACAGCGTAAGAAGAATGGTATTTTTTTTTAAATACTATGAATTTGAATGAGTACCACTTTTTATATAGGAGTGCACCCATCGTGGCAATGTTTTTTCTTGCTGAAGCTAACTGTTAAGTCAAAAATATTAATTGCTTAAAGAAATCCCTAATTTTTATACTTAAATGGACATAAATGATATTTATAGCACATGGAAATATGGTGTTATTGCATTTTCAGGTCAGTTTTGCTGAACTAGAATTTAGCTGTCAGATGTGTTAAAAATGTCTCAAAATTTGGTGATCTGTTGTAGATCCGATGTACTAACTTTACAGAAACAATTTGAAAGCTAATTAGTATTGTTGTATTATCTGGTTGTTATCTTCCCCTCTTTATTAATTTCGGTATGTACTTATTTAATTAAATATGGAGATTAAATACTTATGATATTTCATGCTTCTCTAGTTTTATAGAGATTTAGCAGGTATTTTGGGTGGTGATCTGTAAAACTATGAATTGTTTTATTTCATACCATGTTGACAGCTAGATTTCAGTACAACATAAATCAAAAGTTTGACTTTGTTTATTTGAAAGCTTACCAATGTGAATTTTGATTTTAGTTATATATTTACTCATTTATTTTGCTTCTAAAATGGGAAATTTAACTTCAAGAAGCAGGTCTTCTGACGTGTTGTACTCCCCTTTTATTAAACGTTTGGACGTCTCTTTTATTTAAGTATCTTTATTTCTTGTAGAGTACATACTCCATAAAATATTTCAGCAAATATTAATTCAATGAATCAACAACTGAAGCGTTTTTGTTGGAAGAACAAATAAATGACCTTTTTTTAAAGATCAAATCATAGTATTTTGTGTTTAACCAAATAAACTGCAGGTGTTGCATGTTAGTGAAATTTCTCAAAAGATAATAACCTTTGTAGCTTTATTTAAGATACAAATACAGATAAAATAGGTGTTTTGATATATTTGCATTTTTCTTGTCTTTTCATCTAACTTTCATTATCTACCTTTGAAAACAATCAATCTTTTTCATTATTATTATTATTATTACTACTACTATTAAATTAATGTTTATACAGGATATAATACATATGTGCAAAATATACATATCAACAAATCAGTATTTTACATATACTGCAAAAACTGCTATCAATGTGGTCCTGTTTTGACACATTAGTAAACAAAAAGGAAAAAGGAAAAACATAATGAGACTAGGAAGCTAAAAACTGCTTTAGGGCCTATGTAGGACTATTGGCACATTGTAAGACACTGGAATTGCTGAAAAACGAGCCTAAAATTGAATAGCGGAAATATAGAGGAACTAATCACTAAAATCTAAAAACCTAAAAATTCAAAGATGCTAGTTGAAATCATTTTATTTAAAATCATGCCTAATTTCTTAGTATAATGTTCATAATCTTCCTCTTTACGTATTTCTAACGGAAGATCATTGTAAAGTCGACAACCTTGGTAATTGAACGGTTGACGACCTATTTCAAATTTCACCTTAGTTTATCATTACCGGCATTCTGTTAATTGTTGGTCATAATTTTATCCCTGATAATCTCTGTGTTGTTTTTATGTAATGTCATTCCTTTTCAGTTAAGGTTAATCTACAATATACAGTTTTATGTAAATAAAGTGAACATAAAAAAAATTGATTGCCTTTGAACTCGGTACTTGGGTAGAGCAGATATCTCCAATATATTGTAGATACTGCAATTATAAAAAACCTTAGCTCTGTTTCTTTACCCAATCAAAGTTTTATTTTTCTATTTATTTTATGAGGCAAATAATTACTTTTTTACATTGAAAAAAATTATAAATTGTCTTGATGTTCTCAGTGAAGTTCTTTCTTATTTGACAAGTCTATTAAATGGATATTTTAATGACAAATGACAGAGAACTAAAAGAGACAAAGGCAATGGACTTTAATAAAACACTTGGTAGTTTGAAATTGCTAAGATCTTCAGCATGCTTTAAATAGGGGGGGATGGGGGGGTACTTACCTTTAAGATTTTTGTTATCTCCTCTAGCCCTAATTATAGGACTTGGAAGATACAATTATTAAAATCCTGTTAAAACAGGGGTTTTGGGGGAGGGAGGAAAGGTCCTGCTGCTAATGAAGGACATTTTATAGAAGTTCATGTGCAGTTAAGTTTCAACGTTAACAAGTTAACAAATGATCAAATAAAATCAAATATAAATTAACATACTGTATTTGGGGTTGTTAAGGAAATTAAAATTGGTGTCACAATAATAAATGTTAAAACAGAAGTAAATAGTTGTAATTGCCAGAGCAGTGGTCAACAAATGCTGGATAGATTTGATCATGGTGCTTTATAAAAGGTAAATCCAAGTTGTATTGTAATCCAAGAAAATGTAAATCCACGTCTAAGATAATTACGGTTTTGTATCCAAAGATTAAACCGATATTCCATGAGGCTAGACCAAGATGAAGAAGTATTATATTTGGGAGAGAGGGCTGCAAGGATAAAAAATAGCTTAACAATAAAGTAGTTGACAGGAGAAGACGGTAAAATGTAATTCAAAGTAAGGGAGATCAGTAATGTTAAGACTTTCAGGGGGCTAGTGAAGGACCCTAGCATTACAGACGACAAGACAAATGTTAAAAATATGACTCTCTGACGATGGTGAAAAATGGCATCCAATATGTTGAATATCTAGATTTAGACTAGGGAATATTTCTTTTGATATTTTTTTCCGCTTTGCATAAAAAGCGGGGAGAGCAGGACGCTCTTCCCCAGCTTTCCTCGCCCTGAAAGGATAAGAAGAATACCAGCTTGAAGTTTTAAAGGATCTTATCGGTAAACGTATACAATAGAACAGTGGTCTCCAGCCTTTTGTGTGCCAAGGACAGGTTTCAAAGTTTTAGAACTTACCGAGGACCAGTGCATGGCTAAGTGGCAGATTTACAAATCAAAACTAAATCATCGGATCTCTAAGTCTTTATATTTGAACTAGTTTAGGTTCTTACAGAACATAACACTAATATTTATTAAAATAGAAAAACCAAATAAAATGATGCTGTCATCACACGGTCCGGTAGGAATTTCTCTACGGCTCAGAGCTGGTCCGCGGCCCTGTGGTTGGGGACCCCTGCGATAGAAGGAAGACAAAGGATCCTACTGAGTTAAGTTGCTATTGTTAGGCCCCCAATGATTCAATTTGTTAATAAACAAGAGGAAAAAAAAGAAATGCAGTGACCTTTAAAACTGCCAATAACAAAAAACCTGAACAGTTTTGATTTATTTTTTCCAATTCTTTTTAACCTTTGAAGTAAAACTTTAAATAATCCTTTTTTTTCCTGGTGAAAATGTTTCTATATTCCCCCTTGCCACTGCAGAAGAACCATATGAAAAAACTGCTTTTATCATTGATACGTCATCTGCCACTGCAAGAAAGTACCTCAAAGAAATCAAGTCATTTCTCAAGGAATACATTAAAAATGACAGTAAAAATGCTACAAGTATTGCTCTGGTTACCTATGGAGCCAAACCTGATATAATACAACGTTTTTCAACAAAGCAAAATAAGGAGGAATCGTTTAAAGCAATCGAGAAAATAAAGTAAGTGTATCATACATGACTTTGGTTTTATTTGCTTCTGTTACTCTTTCTTTCTTTTTTTGTTTTTAACGTCATTTTCCCCCAGCAATTGAGGCTCTTTTGTTTTGGCAGTGAGGAATTTCTTGGTTGGATGCCTCTCCTGACGCCAACCAATGGCTTTTTTATTTGTAAAGTTCCAAATGCTCCCCGCTCCCTCGGAGAATCGAACCCAGGATCGGTTATTTACCATGCAACTGCACTAACCATTAAACCACGACTCCTCTGTTATCTACTTCTCTAACTAGATACCTTTATTACCTAAGCCAAGGAAGTTATGCTTTAGTCTGCATTTGTCCGTATGTTTGTTTGTTTGTCTGTTTGTTTGTTTGTGTGCAAGATAACTCAAAAAGTTATGAAAGAATGAAATATGGGAAATAAAATAAAGTAAATTTGAAAGAAAAAAACCCTCATATAAACCCAAAAGGAGACATGGATACCATATAATTACTGTAAGAAGCATGTGATTTTATACATTTTAATAAAGAAAGGTATACAATATTTTAAATCGGTGCAGAAGCCAGAAAGACGATTACTAAACCAACATTTTTATCAGCTTATATGACACTAAAAGTAATCCAGCTACCTAATTACCACTACAGCTTCATCTAATCCTCTCATTTTCATTATGCATTGACGTATTTCATTTAAATTACAATTTTACAAGCTAAGGCTTCTTTACGGTAAGGTTTTACCATGGCGCACGTCTACAAATGCAGAATAGAAAAAGACTGGCTTACAGAATAAAACAAATTGAATATCATATCAACGGTAGGAAAAAAACGTCATTATACATTTTTCTTTAAGTGTTTATCTGTTATTTGTCACTTGCTTTCATTTTTTTCATTCGGCGACTGCATATTTTTCTTCCGGTACACATATTTATAGCAAAGCGAATATAATACGTTAAAATAGAAAGGTAATGCAATTTGTGGTATTCTCATTTATTTTTAAAACGTCATTTTGTTAGCAAGTACTTTCTTGCTTTCCTTTGCCTGATCCCATATTTTCTCTCACAAGATTTTAGCTTCTCTTTAAGCAAACGTCAAATTTCCCTTCATGTCAGTTTCCATTAAAACTTTGAAAGCCCTTTCCTACACTTTGAAATGACTTTCTCGAATTAAATTATCTGTCTGATTGTGATAAAGTATAGATAATAATAATAACAACAATAATAATAATAATAATAATCATCATCATTAAAGTCGTTCAATATATCTACTGGATGTTATGTAAAGAGTTCGAACTCCCTCATGGTTAGTATTGATGGTAATATAAAACACTTTGTGTAAGGAAAACAATTTTATCACAATACTCTGGGACTTCAGTATCCAAACTGAGACAACCATTCAGGCAAACCGACCAGATATTGTCATTAAGAACCATCAAAATAAGACCTGCTTCCTCATAGATATGGGCATTCCTGGTGTTAGTAACACATTATTAAAGACATTTGAAAAATTTAGAGAGTAAAAGGATATTGAAATAGAAATTGCAAAAGTGTGGCATCTAAAAACCACCACAATTTCTGTTGACGTTGAAGCTCTTGGGATATTATATAAAAATGCACAGTATTACATTGACCAAATCTCTGGGAATATATCTTTTTCTGAAAAACAGAAGATCGCACTTATGGGTATGTCACACATCTTGCATAAAATTCTTTCTATGTAGAGTGTAGTCACGTTATTCTTTCTGTTGCTTGAGGTCCAAGAGTGGGACTTGAGACGGATTGTATTTAAACAAAGCAAATTCAAAATATAAAATAATAATAATAATAATAATAATAATGCTACAAAACAATAATAATAAATCTAAATGTCATCTGTATAATTGATGAAGCTACGTACTACTATAAATATTTTACTCTGATTTCTCACCCTATTTCGTTAAATACAAGACGAACGAATTAAATGAGTAACTTACATTTATACAAAAAGTAGAAGCTCTGGTGAAGACCTAAAATATTTACTAAAATACATTGCAAATAAGCATCACATTAACAAAATGTTTCATATACCATTTATTATTACATTTACTTATCTTTAATTTAGGAAGGCTTGTACTTAGAGAAGCTTATTGCTTCATCAATCTTNACAAGACGAACGAATTAAATGAGTAACTTACATATACAAAAAGTAGAAGCTCTGGTGAAGACCTAAAATATTTACTAAAATACATTGCAAATAAGCATCACATTAACAAAATGTTTCATATACCATTTATTATTACATTTACTTATCTTTAATTTAGGAAGGCTTGTACTTAGAGAAGCTTATTGCTTCATCAATCTTTTTTTATCAATATCTTTTAGCATTTTAACAACGTTGCCATTTCTTGCCCTGTATGGGTTTACCTCGTTCGGTTTAAAAAAAGATTCGTCCTTTTGTCTATATATATACATATATATTATCAGCATGTACCCCAGTAATAGTTGTCTGCTTCGCTTTGGCAGATATGATAAATCCTGGGAAAGAGACTGTCTGAATTAAGAGTAGTGATTTGCGATTTTATGTCTTTGCATTTACCGATTTTCTGTAGCTCTTCATTGGATTTATTATCTATTTTATCAAAGGATAACAAAACATCATTAAAACCGTAAAAAGTCTCGTTAAAGTATAGTACAGCAACAAGACATGCACAGCAGCATGTCAGTACTGAAGCAGGTGGTAGAGGCTTAGAATGTCATCGCATTTTTACTTGTCTTTAAGACGCCTTCCCGAGTATTTTCTTTTGAAAAGAAACCAGGTTATCATTTTGAGGAAAAAGATCATTGGTCGGTTCTTATGATCGATAATTGTTTTGTGCTAAACTTCAAACATGTATTACCTCAAGATACAAAACGAAGATAGCTTCAAATACGTTCTCCATGTATGGAATAGAGTAAGTCACAACACTGCGGATATGGTTAAGTAACACTTCACATCAATTTTAGTGTTCAAAATAAATCGATCAATGTTTTAAGTATCTGCTCCTTCAAGAAAAGACACCTTGAGCAAAAATTAATTTCTTTCTTCATTGTACAACCCAACAGTTGTAAGCATAACGTCCACCCACCTAACTTCCGTATTGTGAATTCACTATATGAGTCAATACAACACTGTATCAGGTACAGAATGTTCCCTTCTTTTAGCTTGCATGTAAATTGCCATCTTAAATACTTTCATTTCAAGGAAAAAACAGTTTATTCACATTAGAATGGAGGTCTCTGATTCTTCCAAGATGAGATTAAATGCTGTGTGCTAAACAACTAGCATGTACTGCTTTAGAACACAAAACCTAATTAGATTTGAATGGTTTATTCGTATATGGAGCATTGGCTGTGATTGAGAGTATTGTCATATGTAGCACAGTATACACATAGATTGCCTGTAAGAAATTATGCAACGTTTGTATTATTCCCTCTATTAAAAAACAGACCTTAACCAAAACTTAAATGTTCACTTCCACGCACAATCAAACTATCCATTTCCAAACATAGCATTCACTCATATCAGTAGTTATCATTCCTTTCACCACGTATAAACTTGCTAATCGTAGATTCACAAGATTGTCAATATCAGTATATTTCATAAGGAGATAAGTTAAGCTCCGTTTTCTAACGTACCCAGACAAAGAAATATTTGCTGATACACAAGCTTAAGCAAGTGTGTAGCAATAATCCGGTTACTTGTTAACGACATTGATAACTCATAATTCTCTCAGTCATTCAATCTTTTAGAAAAGTGTTTATTGTTTCTCCATGGAAAAATGCTGCAATACCTAACTTCTTTCCATTAGGCAGGTTTATATGGAACACTAAGTATAGATATGTCACATTAAAGTCATGTTAATTCATTGCAATGTTTTTGTAATATCTTTTAAAATATATTTGGTACAGTTGTACTTCAAATGTGAGTTTACTTTGCATCCACTTTAAAGCCAAATTTACGAGCATGTCGTAGCATATCAGGCCAGTCTGACTGGTATACGGAAGCTGAAATTCTCTTTAAAAGATCAAGATATGTTGTAATGCATTTCTCAACCCGAGTACTGTCTTTACAAGATAACGAGAGAGATTTCCCTAATAACATGTACGAAAACTTTCGATTGAGCGTCTTTAGAACATTCCCCTGAACTGTGATGACTTCCTTTGTACCAATTCGCCGTAATAATGATAGTGATTATAATAATGAGGATACTGATAAGAATAAGACTAAAAGGAAATTGATAAGAAAAGAAGAAAAGAAGAAGAAGAAGAAGAAGAAGAGGAGGAGGAGGAAGAATAATTAAAGAAACTTTAAATCTAGGAGTATAAAAGGCGTCATAACAATGCTGTCATGTTGATACATTAAGACTGAGTGGGAAAGGTAGCTGTTGCACTAAACTAAATTGGTATGAATATAGCCCAAAAGGAACAGTAGAGAATAAAGATTCAAAAATTAGTTGAGATCTAAACCTTCATTGTGTAAATATTTATTATGTAAACCAGAAAACAAGAATTTATGTTGATGAAGAAATAGAAAATAGTACATTATCATTGACATTACATAATCTGCCGTCCAGAGATAGTTAAAAAAAGAAAGCAAAAAGGACATGAAATAGCAAGAACTGAGAAAAGAAATTGACAGGTTATGGAAGATGAAAAAGATACAGGTCGTATCAATTTGGATACATGCACTTGGTAGTGTGAGAAATTAAAGATTCAAGTTTCAAGCAGGCAAATGCTTTAAGAACCTCTAGGATTTAAAAATTTATTTTTTTGAATTGTAAAGAACTCACTGTTTTTTATCGTTTTTATCACTCTTCTTTTATTTTGACTCGCAAAACAGAGAATAAAAACTGCAATTCTATCATCATGTACTTTAAGCAAACCTAAAATGATAATGATAATGGTAATGATAAAGATCATGATAATGATAATGATGATGATAATGATAAAGATAATGATAATGATAAATATAATGATAAAGATAATGATAATGATAATGATAATGATAATGATAATGATAATGATAATGATAATGATAATGATAATGATAATGATAATGATAATGATAATGATAATGATAATGATAATGATAATGATAATGATAATGATAATGATAATGATAATGATAATGATAATGATAATGATAATGATAATGATAATGATAATGATAATGATAATGATAATGATAATGATAATGATAATGATAATGATAATGATAATGATAATGATAATGATAATGATAATGATAATGATAATGATAATGATAATGATAATGATAATGATAATGATAATGATAATGATAATGATAATGATAATGATAATGATAATGATAATGATAATGATAATGATAATGATAATGATAATGATAATGATAATGATAATGATAATGATAATGATAATGATAATGATAATGATAATGATAATGATAATGATAATGATAATGATAATGATAATGATAATGATAATGATAATGATAATGATAATGATAATGATAATGATAATGATAATGATAATGATAATGATAATGATAATGATAATGATAATGATAATGATAATGATAATGATAATGATAATGATAATGATAATGATAATGATAATGATAATGATAATGATAATGATAATGATAATGATAATGATAATGATAATGATAATGATAATGATAATGATAATGATAATGATAATGATAATGATAATGATAATGATAATGATAATGATAATGATAATGATAATGATAATGATAATGATAATGATAATGATAATGATAATGATAATGATAATGATAATGATAATGATAATGATAATGATAATGATAATGATAATGATAATGATAATGATAATGATAATGATAAAGATAATGATAATGATAAAGATAATGATAAAGATAATGATAAAGATAATGATAATGATAATGATAATGATAATGGTAATGATAAAGATAATGATAAAGATAATGATAATGATAATGATAATAATCATTATTTTAATTTATAAGGCTTTCAATACTTAACCCCAATGTCACTTATATGGCATGGCTATACTTCATCCCTCAATAGTAATAATAATAGTAATAACAGTGATAATAATAATCATCATTATAATCAAGAAATGAGGTAAAAATTGATCAAGTAATAGCTGAAAAAATAAACAAAGAAGAAACTGATGATTTTGAAAACAAAATTCCAGAGACTCCAAGAGCTAACGTCGATATTTTTAGGTGTTGAAGGGACGTGGAAAAATACAAAACAAAACGTTTATCAACATAGAGCCTTGCCGTAACATGTAAAGAAAAATGTCTTTAAAAAAATGATAAAAGTCAGAGACCTGAAGTTCAGAGCATCGCTTGTTGTATCTTCAGGGAGATTTGCCATCAGCTTTTATAATTTGTCTTGTACTAATCTCCCTATTAACAATACTGAATGGTACAGGATACTGCTACAAGATCATGGATCGGAATATCAATCACCTGCTTTATATGAAGAACTTGAAACTGTTTGCCAAAGACGATAAGGAATGCAAAATGAATGCTGCAGACTGGGATGACTCATGCACGATACTGAGGCTTAACAAATGTGCAAAGGCAACTTTTAAAATATAGATAAGCTGACAAGAACAACAACACTAGAACTATTCAGTAGTAATGTAGTAGATGATCTTGATCACGAAGAATTCTACAAGTAGATATGTGTCAATAAGAGTGACGGAATCCTGCATAGGTGTGTGAAGAAAAAGATAAAGAGACAATATTATTGCAGAGTTGGTGTAATACTGAAAACAAAACTAAACACTACAAATCGTGCAGAATCCGTAAACATGCTAGCCACTCCTATGGTTAGTAATCTACCACTACAACACAATCAATTAGACAGTATCTGATTACGAAAATTGATACCAAAATGAGAAATCATGGCATGCAAAGTAATGCGCAATCAAAAGGCTGACATAGATAGACTATATAACCCAAAGGAAGTGGAGAAGGGGTTGATACAATTGCAACCTAACCTTAAAAGTACAACAATAAGGTTACAGAAATACCTTAACACGACTAAGAAATTGATACTCCAGCTAATAAAAATCAATGGACAGAGAAAAACATGCATTGAAATAAAAAAGAAAGCAACAGATATACCAAAAAGCTAAAGTTCAAGACAAGAATTATCCAAGAAACATCTTGTGGATTACAAACTAAGATATAAAAGAAGAAGACCAAACATAAAAGGAAGAAGAAAATGAAAAAAACGAGGGAAAGTAAATATTTTCATGGTCAGTATCCACTATGCAGTTAACAAACAAATATTGATAAAGATAAAACACATCAAATAGAGGAGGTTTTAATGGCGACGCAGGACCAAAGCCTCTTACTAAAAATTACAAAGAAAAAAAGAATGAAAAATTGGACTGACGCAAAGTGTCAATTTTGTGATGAATGTGATTAAACAATTGATTACCTTGTATCAGGATGCTGTGTGCTTACACTAAATGAATATAAATATAGGCATAACCAAGTTGGACAATACTAACCGGTTAGAAGGTTACTTTTGTAATAAAATAGAGATACAACAATGCTTACATGTAAGGATCTTCCGGTAAAGTTCACTACTCCAGATAGACCTTAAACTTTATACCACATGTTCGCTTTTCATTCTTTATCATACAACCCACAATCAGTTTTTACGTCAGTGGGTATGATTTACTTTACTTCATATTGTGCTGCTAATATACACAAATGAACACTACTATTACTACATTTTGTTACTTCTAAACAATATATTTTGACATGATTTTTTGTATACTTTATACAGGATGCGCACTCTTTGAGATTTTTTGTTTTTAGAACACATATCTTTATTATTGTGATTACTGTTCTAACTGGCATAAAATGCATTTGACTGAATAATTTCTTCCAGTTTCTACATTTATAACTTATTATTTAAGTCAGCCCTAGTGTTACCTAATTTCGACATTTCAAATCTTGAAAACAACAAAAGGAAACATACAAATCAATTTTCTACAATTGCAAATCTCCTTTAAGTTTTGTGTTGTTTTTTCAGTTTCCTTGCCTTTCATCTTTGTTGGGATCCGTTTATCTAACCTGGTAAGGAAATTCGTCTTTCAGTATGAAGCTCAGTCTTTTACACTTGAATTGGGGGTGGGGGAGGGAGGTAGGAGAGGAGAGAAGACCAATGATAGGGACTTAGGGAGAGAAGGGCGTACTCAAGTGAAGGAGGAGATGGTGGCAGAAATGATTTAGTTTTAGAAGGAGATCCAATAGTTTAGATGCTAGTCTTGTAACCATAGACACTGGTTCAATTTCATTTCGGTGAATACAAGTATTTTACTTTTCTATAAAAATATATCCTTTCCGTCCATATAATTTGTATTTCCACGATAAAAAAAGGAAACTTGCTTTTTTTGGTACATCCATTAATTTCAGTATGTCTTTTATTCAGGATGACCCTATTTTACCCTGGATTTTAATTACATATTGTAAAATGAATAAGTAATTGCAGCAGATGAACTCAATAATACCATTTATATAAGATATTTTAAACGTTGATTGAGAAGGAACAGAAAATGTCTATTCGATAGTCTCACTAATTTGATACATTTTCTATTCCCTTTATCATCTTGAAGTGACGAATGTGAACTCTATCAATATTTGATTATTCCAGTCTAACTCTTCTAGTCTCAAAGCAATACAGCAGACTTTCTACAGTGCCATCCTTTCGTCGCAGAGTACACTGCCACGCTTACCTTGCTCCATCCATAAGCTGCCTTGATTCTTCTCTTTACAATTGCAGAGGTTCCTTCCTCCCAAGCAAAAATCAGTTTGATTTTAAGTCTTATTTACTCTATCCTTAACATTCTGTTTTTTTGTTTTTAAGACCAGTATTTAATACATTAGCTAAAAAACAAAGCTGATATAATAAACTCAATTCCAATCCACAGTCAAAAAAGGAGTGAGGAAGGAAGGGGTAAGATCATATCAGTTTGGATTTGACATCTTCAACCAGGCCAAAGAGATCCCCCCCTTTTCCTGACCTTTAGAAAGTTAGGAAACATAAGTTCAATAAAATAATTACATTCTTTATATTTCATTTAATCTATAGTAAAGCATTGCTATAAACTGTAAATCGATGTCTTTTGTAGAGCAAATAAAGGCCCTCCTGATCTCGAAAGGGCTATGGAATATACAGTCAATGAAATTATGCTTGGCTCAGTAAGGGATTACCTTTATGCTACCACAAAAATGGTCTTGTTAATTACAGAACCTATCGGAAAAGGAGAGAAGGAGAAAATAGGAAAAATTGTGCAGAAAATGATACACTTAGGTTTGTTCTTTTATATATTATCTTGTTTTGTATTTATTTTATTGATAATTTGTTTTTTAAATAGAAAACAAATTATCAATGCAAAGTAATAGGTTTCTATGTTTGTAGAGAGGAATTTCAAGCCTTTTATGAGCTGTGTAGATGATTTAAGATGCCTGATCGTAAAGATCCAGCAGTAGATGAGTACATTCGATTGAAAAGCTTTTTTTGTATTCAATTTGTCTTTAGATAAAAGCCTATAAAGAATAGATGCATATATTACCAGATCATAAATACAAGTTTTACATTTATAACCTCAGAATAAAATAAGCTATACTCTAATATGAACATAATAAGTTGCAAAAAATTGTTTAATTCTCCTAATCTTTCTTATATATAAAAATCAATACATATGTTTGTATAAATGATATAAATATATTTTATTATATATTATATATATATTTTATAGACATATAATTATATAATTCACTAATACAAATTACAAATATTACAAAGGCACGTAGATTTTGACTCAAAATTGTCTGTTTTACGTCTTTGGTCAATGTTGTCCCTGTTGTCAGAAATAGCCAACAAACGGTATGAATGCGCTTCGCAGTCCTTACACTTGGTGAGATTGTTGTATGATTAAACGTAAGGTAGATACACAGTATCTAGTAACACTACATACGAAATCTCATTCCACGAGAATTCCAACAAAACTATTTTTAAAAAAACCGGGAAATAAATTATTATAAATCACGCATCAAGCCAGACCGATTTTATAATTATTTATAAATATTTTCGAGATTATTCTCATCCTCAGATCTAAATGAAAAAATTAGAAAATAATAACATTCTACACAAGCATGTCCAAAGTAGGTATAGTGGTTAGGGAACTAACAACAACTAAAACTTTATTGTTAGCGCCCTGCTCCT
>RDPX01000074.1:1466657-1495747 GCA_003991215.1 Morbakka virulenta
TACTACTATTACTACTACTACTACTATTACTACTATTACTACTATTACTACTATTACTACTATTACTACTATTACTACTATTACTACTATTACTACTATTACTACTACTACTACTACTACTACTACTGCTACTACTACTACTACTATTCCCCCTCCCTCTGCCTCTCTCTGTTTCTGTGTGTATGTGTCTCTCTCTGTGTCTCTATCTCAGTCTCTGTCTATGTCTGTCTCTCATACATATATATATATATTCTCAATAAAATTAGTGCAAAAGCATTAGTTTTTCACATTTTATTTTAAATGTGTCACCATAACCAATAATGAAGTGCTAAAGATACTAATAAAATATAAACACATCATCGTATCTTACTAAAGAAAAAAAGACCTTTAAACAGCGCTACTAGTTGTATATTAACAGGGATTTGTGTTTTTTTTGTTAAGTGGATATTACGTTCCCTGACTTTAACCTTGAATTGTTGATTCCTGGCTTGCCCCTTTTTTCTGGAGGCACAGAAGCAGTCAGAGCATTCCAGGCTAATCTCTTTTCGGCAACTTTACTTAAATGATATAATTCTAGGTTTCTAGCATTTCTTAGGTTCTTGATAAATTTTGTTTAAAAAAAAATAGTGTTATCAGAAATCCAATTCTAGTTTCCTACAAAAATGTAACCTAGAAAGGGGTGAAAGTGCTTCCAGTAAATAATCGGTTAATTTTTATTGCGTTATGTTATATATAAGGATATCCCTTCCCTTCCTTATAACCAAAATTTACTAAGAAATCCTTGTCTTCTGTTCCACTCTTCAGTTTTTGGCCGTAGCCTGTATTGCTGTTTGGTATTGTATGCTTAATTATGAATTATCAGCCAACCAAGAAAGAATTACTTATTAATAGGGGAAGGAAGGGGGTGGGGGATTATGTATTTCTCTTTATACTGCAGTGCGTGCTGTCTTTCCAACTTCACTCTATTCTTCCAGTCGTCTCTGGTAATGTAGTGTCTTTTTTATGGAGAATTCGTGAAGGGCAATATAGCCCTACTGTTTACCAGGGGCGGTATCGATGAACGGCCCTATATCTTAAGTACTTGTATACAATGTTGGATTTGTTCATATTCAATGTTATAGAGAAGTTGACGATATGATTTACAATAATAAGTGAATAACAACATATTATTTGTTGAGACAACAAGAAAGTTATCAAAAGAAAAAATATTTTTTTGATATTTTTCATTGAGAGAATGTTTATTTAGCTGAAATGATTAATAAGTGCTTTGCACTTTTCAAAGAAGTGTATACGGAAAATTTAAATAAACTAAAAGTGTGGAATACCACAATTTGAAAATCTAATTTGCAAATATTTTCACAATAAAGTTTAAACCAAGAGCCAATATATCCCTGTCAAGTCAATAAAACACAACTTAAAAATGTATTCAGTGTTGTTTTTTTGCGGTTTGTCTATTCCCTTAAGACCTTAGGTGATCGCCGTCGCATTTATTCAAGGCAAGCGTTTATCAAATTATTTCAGGCGAACGCGCAGCTCTTTATTCGAAAACGGCGCATAATTGATCATTTGATTTCTAATCAGATCTGATTTTTTAACGGAAAAGTTGAGTAACCAATCAAATTTTTTTTCAGACAGGACGTTTGAAAGCAAGAAATGTCAGTTTGGACCTGATTGCCCGGTCATGCTTACAGAAACACTTCCTTGCTATTTCACTACAGTTGCTACCCATAAAGAACATGGAACTACATAAACTACCTGTATTTTGTGTCAATAGCCATTTACACTTAAAAGGCAATCAATGTTGCATCACTGGTTCAAAGACCTTGAATTGAAGACAATAGTCCAAGGACAATGGCATTGTCTTTTCGTTATCTTTTAGAAGAAAGGTGATTTATTATCAATTCTTAGTTGTTAATTGTAAAGATAATTTTGCGAACGGATTCAGTTCGCAAAATTATCAACCGAATGGCAATCATACTTGCCTGCTCTACCCAATGAGTGTGGGATTCTTTACTATAGTTATGAGCCACTTGTTACTTAAATTGTACATCTTTTTCACCACATATGTCTGTACAAATACACAAAAATGTAAATAAGCACTAACTCTCATTAGTTATAATATAATATAGTGCTTGAGAAAGGCATAAGAAGTGTGTATCATAAGAAATAAAATAGAGGTGCATTTGGTTCGAGACTTGGATCTAAACCCATACTCTAATTATATTATTCTTGTTAAAAGCTAAATTCTTAAAATAGCTCTTTCATTTTCAGTAAAGGTGCAGTTACATCGTCCAATTCTGATACATATTTTATATTTTAGTTTAAAATTATTGCTATCCCTGAGTTAAAGGGCCAAAATATAGTAATAGTAGTAGTAGTAGTAGTATGTATGTATGTATGTGTATATGTATGTATGCACATACGTATGTGTGCATGTATGCATGTATGTATGGATACTGATAAAAATGAGTAGGGTAGAGTGATTTCATTGAACACTCAAAGGAAACAAATATATTTTTTATCATTTATTAACTCTTGAAATTATTGAGAAAGAATATCATGATAAAGGAAACATAAAATTATTGGAATTCAGGTAAAACAATTACATTCAAATTCTGAAAAGCAATCCATCGAGTTTATTCTCAAAATCAAAAACATTTATTTGATCAGATTTATTGAACAGCAAACATTCTATCCTTAAATGGCAAGAATAGTTCCTTTTTTCTTTCATTTTTCTTTCACAGAATCTTATTTTTCGTAATGTGCCCATTTAAAAATACACTCTGAATTTCAGAAAAGCAAGAAGAGCAATTAACCTTAAATTTGCTCATAAAACAAATTTTACGTTTTGACACAAAGCAGAAAACTGAATACTTCCAGTCTAGGGATTATGCTTTCCTGTATTTCCTGCAAATATCCAAGTTGTTTATTGTGCAGAATACTCTTAAGGAGTGTTCTCAATTTCGAAAAATGATAGGGGCTAACCACCCACTAAACACCCTAAACAAAAGTTTTATATTTTGAGAAACGATGTGATTAAATCTAGATTTGCTAGTGATTAGAACTAAATGTTGTTTTTGCCCTAGAATGATGTGGTCGTTGAATAAAAACAATAAATCCTTCACACTCCATCGAGCACTGCTTGTAAACACGTCTTTGCATCCAGAAACAACAAGGCCAAGGGATTGTTTAAGGTAACCACCATTGATTTTATTTCTTTCTGGAAAAATAAGCGAAATTTTATGATACAATAATTTTAATTCTGGATAATGGGTTGTTTTTATAAGTCTGCTAGCTTTAGATTGTAGGAGACAAAGAAATGCCACAGAATTTTATGGATTCGGGTAAGAAAAAGATACCTATGTTTCTTCGATTGCTAAATTTATAACAGGTGCTTTCTTTCCCTTTTCAAAAGTTAAATTTTATAGAAATGTAAATTTATTCCATACATAGTAGAAAATGCAAAATTCTAAGAGCTATTAAGAAGTGTCATTTCTGGTTTCATTGTGTTTTGTTGCTAATATTATCATTAATCACTTTTCTAGACAATAATGATAGGGTTAGATTTCAAATGATCTTATCAACGGGAAGAACATTTTTGTTTTTTTAATACAAGACAAAATTGGTAATGTAACATGGTCAAAAGGAATGGGTGATTTGAACTATTAAAAAAATTTCCTTTTTATGTATTTTTCTTTCGCTTTTCAGGCTTTTTAATCTGGTTAAAACCTTGAATAGAATATGTTCAAAATCTGACTGATTTTTGACGACATTTTGTATTTCTATCAAATTTTGAGAAATATGAAATCATAATATTTCTTAAAGTTTAGTAACTTTATTTTTTGTCGAAGCAGCAAATCAACTTCTTATGAAGGTTTCTAAATATTACTAAATTTTTTTGAAATATTCTTATATCTTACCCTCTAATTTCCAAATGTAGCAGTATGTGGATTATTATGAAATATTGACGTTTTTTAACCTTATTTAAGAACTGTAGGGAATTGTGAATATAGCATTTTTCCTCTGGTGTATTCGCAGACTAAATGAAGAAGCAAATATCAAGTTTCAACTACTTTGCTCACAATGACTAATAAAATATTAGTTGTTTTTATTATCTTTCATATTCATGCAATTCTGCTCCACATTTATATATTGAGTAAGGCAGTATTAAAATTATCAACCTGTATATTTGATAATTTTGGCTCTAAAGAGGTCTGTAGACATATTTTATATCGGTCTCTTTGGGAATTTTCTACGCAAAGAAATAATCCCAAAACAGGCTCAATTTGATATTGAAGGGTTAGAGATCAAAGAGAGTAAATGTCCTTCATCAGTTTTTCAACTCCACATGATTAAAGGCTACATTTTGAGGAATAGGAGAGCATGACATATTTCAGACTTTTTTAGCAGAAACCAAAACACTGTGTTACTTAAAAGTTCATGTTTTACCAAGAGAGATAAGAGCATTAATAACATTATCCAAAGAAATGTAGAAAGGTCTAAAATCGTTTGGTATCCCACTTGTTGTCAATGCCTTGCAGAAGATGAAATCCTGAGAAATGCTAGATTATGCCTTCATACTGAGAAGATTCTGTATAAAACTAAAATATCAGGCTACGACTTCCCACAGATAGATGTTTTTTACGAATATTGATAATAATAATTAAAACGCCTGATAGCCCATTGTGTCGAGAAAGGTGAGAGTGTGGAGCTCATTCTCAGTAGCTGTAAGAAACTGGCTCAGAAGGAATACAAAAAACGCCATGACAGTGTTGCAAAGAAAATTCATTGGGACATATGTAAGAGAAATGAGTTGATGTATTGCGAAAAGTGGTATGAACATATACCTGAGAGAGTGGCGGAGAATGACGATGTTAAGATGTTGTGGGACTTCAATGTTCAGTGTGACTATGTGACTGAGCTAAAAAGACCTGACTTGAATCTTGTTTTCAAGAAATAGCAAAAGGTGACAGTAATTGACATTTCCGTTCCGGCTGATTTAAATGTCGCAGAAAAAGAAAAGAATAAGGTAGGAAAGTACCAGAATTGGAAAAGAGAGATTAAAAGATTGTGGAAACTGAAGGAAGTAGAGATAGTGCCTATTGTGATAGGGGCGCTCAGGAGCGTGAGCAAGGGGTTTGAAAAGTGGCTAGAACAACTTTAGACACAGCATCAAGTTGGTGTTATGCAAAAGACCGCCTTGTTGGGAACTGCGAGAATATTACGGCAGCCTGTGGTCATAGGTTATGACCCGCCTGGCAGTAAAATGATGGCAATAAAAACTGCCTGACACAAATGTGATAAATAATGATAATAATAAGAAGAAGAATGATGAAGATGACCCTGAATTATTTTGCAACAAAGAAAACAGCAAAACCCTTTGAGTAATTAGAAAACTGAATGTTGGCGTTATTAAACACTACGACACATAGAGTGAATAAATTTATCACTCAGTATCACAGAATGACAAATAACTACTACTATTTAAAGTAGGCTTTAAAAAGGCACGTTTATTAAAAACAGGCCAAATGAAAGGTGAAATCGACCTAAATCAGTAATTTAATCTTTTCAGCCTATGTTTCTTGATATAAATATCTCCTATAATATTAGAAATCAAGCCGAAAGCTGGCAGCTGACAGTTAACTCAGAAAATACCTCGTAACGTCTGCAATAATATTGAGTGTCTAAATTATACAAAATATTCATTTACGCCACTTATAGAAAAAGTGGAAAATGTCTTTCTTAAACCCAAATCTTCGTAGTAGACATGATCTCGTAGATATAACTTCGTTATTGATTGATGGTACAACCCATCAATTGTTTTAACATCAATCATTTACACTAATCCATTTTTCCACGGTAAATACGAGTCACATTTCCAAGTTGTCATTCACCACTACGGGTATTTTCATCGGTAATGGAAACCATATCCCTAACTTAAAACTTTCTTCATTTCCGATCCATTTTTGATGACTCATTAGGATCGGTAAATAGTCATCGATCTATTTCCTTTTAAAGAAATTAACCAAAATTTATACAACTTTGAATTTGACTTAGATTTCATTTGTAGTCATATGATCTCTGAGTAAGACAACAACATTTGACCTTCCCAGAAGTAGGTCATTTGAAATAATAAATAATGTAAGTCTTATCACTGGGAACAGAAGACATTCGTCCAAGTGGTCTATTTGCTAAACTTTACATAGACAAGTCTCTGATTCCCTAGGTGTGAAGACCTGATCACCTGTAACTCCTTGCATCGGTCCTTTCATCCGTTATCTATTCATTGGAATACTCCACTATAGTGTGATGCTTGTGCAATGTTGAAGCTCCACTTGATCCCTTTGTCTTTACAAAAACCGTCTAGTATCTTGACATCAAAGCCCTCAATCATCTTTCTTAGCTACATTTGGGAGCCAATACAGTTTATTCTATTGTCCGATATCATTTCCTTAGGCTGCCCACGCCTTAACACAAGCTTTCTTGGGGCTTGTAGAAAGAATAATGTTAGGATACCTAAGGCCACTTTTGACGGCATCGATCTGCATTGCTGATGCAGGTAAAGATGAATTTATAACGTTTTCCCCAACGATTTCACACTCTGCCTTTACTGCAATTAGTCAAAAATATTCCAGTCCTGTGCTGTAAAAGGGAGGAGTAAATGCCTTCAGTCTTGTTTCTGGCACCCCTCTTGAACGACGACATGGAAGATAGAGATTCACCCTGAAATGTTCCACTTTTGATTCGCATACCAAGGGAAGATAAGACACCATTAGAGTGAGAAAGAAGAAGATTGGTTTCCCATAGTTTCATAGATGTTTTAAGAAAATTAATAAGGGTAGGGGATACTTTAAACAGTTCAAGACAACGCAATATCCATGAGTGAGGTACACTATTAAAGGCTTTCTTATAATCGATCCATGCAGTACTCAAGTTTCGATATTTTGAATTCGCACTTTCCAATATCATTTTATTTATAAAACGTTGGTCTTTGCAGCCATAGGAAACTTTCTTGCAGCCCTTTTGCTCTATCGGAAAGATGTTATTTTCCTCCATGTGTTTATATGTTCTTTCAGATAATATAGATGTCAACAACTTATAGGTAATAATCAGATAATGGAACGGTAGTTCTTTTGGGTTGGCAGTGTCATTAGTTTTGACAAGTAAATAGGTAGTGCCTTGATAGAAACATTTAGGTGTTGAATTTGGTTTCGTCATCAATCTATTAAAATTCAAAGCCAGCTTAGAATGAGAAGAGTTTATAGTGTCCAACCACAGATGCGGAACTTGGTCTATTCCAGGAGATTTCCATTTATGCAACTTTTTTAGCGCTTTGCTAATCTCATCGATGCTTATATCATCCCATTGTTGTTCAGGGATGTCAGTAGAATTACATTCCAGATCTCTTATCCATTTTACATTTTCATTGTGTCCTTTCTCATTGCCCCAGATGCTATTCCAAAATTCGGTGATCCGTTCGTATGATGGTATTTCCACTACAAGAATAGGTGTTTTTACAATTTCTCGATAGAATTTTTTGGCATCTGTTTCAAACCTCTTGTTTTGCCTATAGAGATTATTCCTTTTGGTGAAACAACGGAGTCTTTGTGCTTTCACTTGAAGTTTTTGTTTCAGCTTTTCCTTAATAATTGGTATTTGCTCTTTATTTTCTAAACGGAATTTTCATATTAATTTCCTTGCTTTTCCAGATTTTACTTCTTTATCCTTCTGTAATTCGTCTAGTATAGAGATTTCCTTTCTAAACATTTTAATTTCTTTTTTGATCTTAACTTTCCACTAAGACTTAGTAGGCTTCTGTTTATTGTTGTTTCTTTTTGCTTTATTTTTTATGCCACATTTATGTTGGAGGACTTTGGATGTTGCATATATTAGTTGGTTTAATTCTGTCATGTAAGGGTCTATCTCCTCGCAAAGTTGTTTTAATACTTCATTTCCTAAGATCAGTAAGCTTTTATATTTGTGGGCATGCCTTATTTTCATTAAAGGTTCTCTATCTGTTATTCCTGTGTGTTTAACAATAGAAAATTCCTTTGTGATTTCCATTTTCATTAAAGCTAACTCTTCTTGATTGACATTGTTCACCAGTGTTACAGCTTCAGCAATATCATTTTCTTCTTCACTATTACTTCCAATTCCGCCAACTTCCTCCCTTTCAATACCTTGACTTTGTGCCAAACCTTCATCACCATCCACGTTTTCAATATTCATATCTCTACCTTCAATAATTCTATCATCATTCAATTCCCTCTTGTTTATTTTTACTTACCCTTTAATCTGTGTTATTTCCAAATCTATCAATTTCTTACTTCGCATGCTGTATCTTCTTTTATTCGCTAGTTTATTTGTTTATTAGTTTATTTTTAACATATCCAATTTGTCACTTTCACGGTTGCGTCTGTACCAAGTGATATAAGTATCTTCGGTATTGTTGCTTTGAGATTTTTCCAAAGTGTGATAAAAGCATCATAAAGCTTCCTTATATTCTTCTCTGGTCCATATTTTCCTCTTTTCCTTTTGATTACATTTTGGTCGTGAGCCTGCCAAGGGGCTGGATATTCCGCATTAGATGCCACTTGATACTTCAAGTCCACGCGGATTATAATAATAATAATTATTATTATTATTAAATTACTTTTTCTTAATACAATTCCAAGCCAAATGCCATTGAGGCATTTAAGGCAATGGTAAGATTAATTCAAACTTCTAATTTGGTCTTTGAGACTTAAAAGAAACAACAAATCAATCAAAAAATCAGTAAGACGAAAGAAAAAATAAGGAAGCAAGAAAAGAAATAAATAAATCAAAAATCTAGATAGGGAGTGCTTTTCTTAAGATGCGAGGAGTTTGATTTAAGGTAATATTCTGCATTCCAGACAGAGAAAGATGATCTGATATTTTATTTACTTGAGAATCAGTGCTTTTGGTTGTGACACCTAATGCTCCAATAACTGCAGGCACCATGGATGTTTTTAAAGTGCCACATATCTTTATCTCGATTCTAAGTTCATTGTATTTTGACATTTTATCAAATCCCTTTGCAAAGAAAGTGCTATCGCTAGGACAGGCCATGTCAATCACCAGGCAGGTATTATTTTTATGGTCTTTAACAATTATTTAAGGTTTGTTTACCCACATTTTTCGGTCAGCCTGGGAAATAAAATCCCAAAGAATTGTAGTATTCTTAGTTTCAATCAAGGAAGGAATTTCATTATCATACCATGTTAAGGAGCACAGTTAAGAGTAGAACTGAGATATCTTCCATTGAATGACAAAAAATTATGTTCTTTAACTTCTGTTCCATTTTTATTCGTCTGCAGCCACGACGGAAATCTCCCGCCCAAATTTTTCAAACATGAAATTCCAACTCACGCGCCCTCTAACCACTTGATTAAATAAAACAATGACCAAAAATTAACCACCAATCAATTTAAGGGTTAAAGAATAAATAAATAAATATCAGATAAATCAATATTTTTCTCTTTTTACAAATACAGCATAAAAAGTTGTTATTTTTTTCCCTTTGATAGATCCTACATGAGTGAAACATTGGTGCCAAATGACAGGGGAAATACTCCTGATTCTCTTTTTAACTTCTCAAACTCATAGTTTTGCTAGAGCAGAAAGTCATACAAAATGGCTTAAAAATGGTAAGTGAAAATGTCATTTATTTAATGTCAGTTATTATCAGGAATATGTTGGGAGAGTATTTGGTCAGAAAAAAAATGGATTTGGTGTTTAAATGCAGTGATCCAGCATGATTAATCTGGGGGAAAATGCTTCTTTCATTTGAAGGATGTTAACACTAATTATTCAAAAAGGGCAAAATTCTATTAATCAGTTGATTACTAGATTAATTAATTAATACTCGGGTAGTTAAAAATCCTAAGGAAAGATCCCAACGACGACAGTGTGACAGCTTTGACCTGGGGCCCTGAAGGAAGGAGAAAGCGCGGGAGGCCAAAAACCACCTGGAGAAGGACTGTCGAGAAAGAATGAGGCGCACACCACAGTCATGGACAGGGAAGCTTGGAGGCAAAGTGTGGAGGCCTTATGTGCCACATTGCACGAAGTGGATAGTTAAGTTAAGAGTTTGAAATCAATGAACAATAAAAAGGGATATCGAAGAAAGATGTTTGAGTGGGAAGATAAATTTTAATGCAACACTGGCATCTCTTTATGTGGTTGCTCAGAGGCGTTTCCAGTTGAAAGAAGGTTTGTAAAGAGTTTTGGTCATAGTCATCTTATGTTCATCGCAGTTGTGGACTAAATAAAGATGGAAAAGATTATCAATTTTGAGAGCTGTTCCTTTACAACCTTAGACTCAGGATAAACTACATGAAAGAATATAAAATTGGCAGTAGGTGTTAAAGATGAAAAGCATAGAGTCAGTGTAAAGAAAACTGACTCTGTTGTTTATGTTACATGCATTATTATATGCTTATTTACACACTAATATACAATATTGTATGAAATTACAATACTAATGTTATAACACTATTGTTTTAATGTTTCCAAATGTTCAGTGGCAAGCTACGAAATTGGAATCTATTTTATGGAATAAAGTTTAGAGAGGGAGGAAATAAATAAAAGATTGCAAAAATAAATTAAAAAACAACAATGAAGAAACGAATAAAATAAAAACAAATAGGCATGCAAACAATTCTATTAAATATTATATTATCATACATATATAATATATATATATATATATATATATATGACTTTGCTATGGATGAATCGTATAACAATCAAAAATCACCACTAAAACATGTTTGAGTTAATCTGGAACAAAACACTGCATCGTGTATATATTATATCGAAACAAATGTTTAATATGTTCTTTTTATATTAAACAACTTACATTTTTTTCAATCATGCACGTGCCCAAACTTCCAAAAGAAAAGAATCGATAAAATAAAGCAAATGAATTATACAGAGCTAACACTGTTGCTGTAGATAAATAGCAAAAATATAATTAAATCCCAGTATGAAAACTATCCAAAACATCTACAGCCAAGTAAATGCAATCATTTTATTCAACCTTTACTTTTGCAATGGATATGATGCAAAAGTATGCTTAATCACATGGCGTCTGAAACTAGCAAAAGCTCTATCGCCTCTTAAGTTAAACAAGTGCATTCTTTGGTATACATCCTTCTCGAAAAATGAATCCATTTTACCATTTCACTGTCATTTCTCAACAGGCTTGTGACATCTTCATACTTTAACTAAACCTTTCCCAAATATACATCTATCTCTTTACTCTTTATCAGGGTCCAAGATGGACTGAAATGCCCATCTTGGAACCTGATAAAAAATAAGCGTCCCCACAAATTTCTACCTATGGTTTTACGCAAAGCCTCAAACTCGTTATTGTTTCTCTGGTTCTTTAAGCTTTGCTAATTAAGGAAGGTATGATGGCTTGTAAATTTACATAATTATGTTCTAAAAAATAAGAAATAAATTCTTTCCACGTCCGGGAGCTTTGCTTTAGTGGTTATTAAAGTTCCGCTTTAATCAAAAGGTTCGCCGTTCGATTACCTAGCAAATAAAAAAAAAATATCGGGACTTAACGAAAAAACCCCCATTGTTTGGCGTCAAGAAAGGAATCTGGCCAAAAAAATTATCCCTCCCACACCAAAGTCCTTCTGCTTCCTGTATGAACTCAGGATTTATTTAGATTCCGCCAAAAATTATTGAAAAATAAAAATAGAAGAACACTTATCACTTATCTTAACATTTTATTTTTTTCTCTTATCTTTTATTTTGAATACTTTTTCTTTTCTCCCTGTTTCCTTCACAATTCCATAGAATTAATGGTTTTATGCCTTGTATGGTATACTAACATTAAAAGTAAAGAGAAACAAACCATACAATCAAAATACTGTTTTTCAACATTCAATATATTTTAAAGATATAATTCCTACAAAGCTGAGACAAAATGAGTGTTGTAAAATCAGTTTCATTCTGTACAGCGTAGCATCTAAACAAAGAAGAAACTACAAACAGATAGGAATAAAATTTGCTCTTTTATTGAAAATACATATATTTTTTATGTCTTAAAAGTTTTTAAAAGTTGGAAATAAAATACTAACATTGTAAATACAAGAATGATATCCATAAAAAAGAATATTTAAATAACTTTTTTAGAAATCCAAGTCACATTTGCTAGAGGGTATTTCTAATATTGTAAACGTTCCAGGGCTTATTGGTGTACACAGCTACACAATAAAGATCCTGAATTTTATTTTCTCACTTTGAAAACCCTTAATTCCTCACTAAAAGCTTTTAGTCGACGTCCTATTTCTGTTCAATACTCGCGTAGCCTGTTAGCAAGCCTTGGTTCTTCTCATGCTTGTAATTCCTATCTTCCATACAAGTTTTCAGCTCATCTCTTTCGTTAATGTCATCACCCTTCGTTATAACATCTTACACCAAAGAACCACATTTGACCTATTACATATAAACCTAGCACTCTTGGCTACTTTTCCAACTCGCTACGGAAAAGGTATTTGGAAAATATTTTTTTCACAGGTATAAGATTATGCATGAAAAGTACGTAAGCTTTTATTAAATGCACGAGTTACAAAGTTATTTTAACTGGAGAAAGTTCTTTGAAAGGACATAATCAAAGGAGGGAACATGGGAATACAGATTACTGTAAAAATATAAAAAATAATTGTAGTACTTTAATTAACGGTTGTGATTGTTAGCTTAAAATAATTATAATAAATTAATATATAGGTAAATGTAAACCTATCATAACCTCTATCATAAATGTATAATTTATGATAGAGGTAAAAGTAAAGAAAAATACAGTTATACTTTAAAGGTATTTTTAAAAATTTAATTTAAAAAGTAATTATTATAAATATAGTAATTAGTATCGTAACGAATGAAACAGTCAAAATTTATTTGCTTTTTGATTTCCTATGCAATCCTCTATTTCTGTGCGTTCAAATGTCTAAAACACCTTTGTTTAAAAGTAAATAACAGGGTATTTCCATTTCTTTAATTGCTGATTTCGTCTACCTTTTGTATAATCAATTGATTTTAAAATCAACAAATATACTAATTTAGGAAAATCAACTGTCTTTTCTTTTTTCGGGTGTTACACCACTGTGTCGTTTTTGCCTGCAGCGTTGAAAAGTTTACTAAAGACTTCATTGCGTGCGACATAAACTACGACATGCAATGAAAGTATTAGATCCTTCTTTCTAGATTTCTGTAATTGTGTCACTATATTATCTGATATATCTCTGAAATACTAACTTGCATTTAGTTTACTTTTTCCAACTGAATGGACAAACAAATACAAATGTTTCAAACTGTAACAAATAAGACCTTAGCCACAACTAGTACTAATGTTGCTGCTAACACTACTAATATGATTATTATGCTATCACCATTACTACCATTAGTTTCACTACTATTATTGCTATTCCCAAAATAACGACTGCGAAATGACAACATTTACTGATACAACATCTACAGCAAAAACGACAACTTTTGTTACTACTACTATTTCATTATTACTGCAACAAATATTGCAACTTAGCCACTGGTATTGGATTTAACTGCCGTTTCTTTTACCAACCAATGCTACTGTTGCTATTATTAATTTTTTCCACCAAATACAACGGATAACGCTTGTCGCTACCACTACCACTATTAAAGCTACTTCACTACTACTACTACTACTACTATTACTTCTTCTACTACTACTACTACTACTACTACTACTACTACTGCTAATTTACTTCTACTAATACTATTACTACTTCTACTACTACTTCTGTGAATTTACTTCTATTACTACTATTACTACTACTACTACTACTACTACTACTGCTGCTGCTAATTTACTTCTATTACTACTACTACTGCTAATTTACTTCTACTCCTACTATTACTACTACTACTACTACTACTACTACTACTACTACTACTCCTGCTGCTGCTACTACTACTACTATTNTTGCTAATTTACTTCTACTAATACTATTACTACTTCTACTACTACTTCTGTGAATTTACTTCTATTACTACTATTACTACTACTACTACTACTACTGCTGCTGCTAATTTACTTCTACTCCTACTATTACTACTACTACTACTACTACTACTACTGCTGCTGCTGCTACTACTACTACTATTATTACTACTGCTACTACTACTAAAGTGGGCATAAATGTTAAAAAATCATGATTTGAAAAGCATTCAAACCATCAAGCAATTAAGAAACATCTCGTTAACTACAAGCTGTGGATTCTTTTCAGGTAAAGAGCTGGCGAAGCCCAAATATAGAATAGAAAAAGCGCCACATACATTTGCACGCCAATTTGCTCATAACTTTGGAAAACAGAGACCCCTGCGACATTCAGCCGATAAAGTAAATCATTTCTTTAAAGCTCTTCAAATTCAATTTGCTGAAGAAGATGATCAAAAATATGCTCATCGTAATCAGCCATTACTAAAAGCCGACAAGGAGATTAAATTTGAAGATTATGAGACCGGTACAAATGACCCTGCAAATAAAAGATCGTCTTTGGCAAAAAGTTACAAACGACGGAAAGAAAGCAGCAAAGATATTTTTCCT
Organism: Morbakka virulenta; assembly: GCA_003991215.1. Lineage (NCBI taxonomy): Eukaryota > Metazoa > Cnidaria > Cubozoa > Carybdeida > Carukiidae > Morbakka > Morbakka virulenta. The sequence continues at coordinate 1,481,281 of RDPX01000074.1, forward strand.
ACATCTGACGAAGATGAACAGTCTGGAAGTGGTGTATCAGGTAATTTTGCATTTCTGGATCTAAATATGTTTTTCGTTGGGTTTTCCTTAATCTAAAGAATTATTATTAATATGAATAAATATGTAAATAAAGAAAGAAATAAGTAAATGAATAACAATGTTTAACTAACAGTCTCACATGACAAATTTTTAAAAATTGGTAATCCTATAGAATAAATGTCTGAACAAACAATTATATAAAATACTAAAAATGCTTTTTTGTAATAAAGAGATAAAGTTACTATATTCTACATTTTTGATGTTATACAAAAACTGAGAACGTTATAAATGGTATTTTATTTGGTACAAGATTGTTTTAGGAAATAAAAATTATAACTCCAAATGCTGAAATCACAGCCAAAACATAAAGCTATTTCAATCTTATTGCAAGTACTACAATTGATGAAATATCGGTTATCCTCTCTGTCTCTCTGTCTTTCCATCTTTCCCCTTAACTTGATTTTTTATTTGCACTTCTGCACTTACTCTTAACAATACCACAAAGAAATGGTGGAGAGCCATAAGCTGTACAAATATTATCTTTGCATTATAGTTAAGTCAATCCAAATCGATGAAGTTAATCTTATAATCTATATTAATAAGATGTTTTTACTTCTAGACCTTAATTACTTATCACGGATATCTTAAATAAAGATATTTTGTTAATTTATCATTATTGTTTTATTTAGCTGTGTATTTACACTGGCTGACCAGTAATAAAAAGACTATCTTTCAATATTTCTGTTTTTCTCTCAAGTATTAAAACTGTGAATTTCACCTTCCAAAACCTGTAACCTTCTGCCCCCTCCAGGTGTAAAGTTGGCTTTAACTTTGTTGCTGGTTTAAAAATAAAATTACTTTTGCAATGAGGGAAGAAAAGGGAGGGCGTACTCAGGAGATTAGAAATGTGTTGTGTTTCTCTTGAGGTTTTGTATGGAGGGTTTGTTTTTTGAATTAGGGAGGTTGGTACAGAGTAACCCTGTTTTTATTGCTAAGCTACAAGGTGTTCTCCGCACACCAATGAGCTTCTTGGAGATAGGAAAAATTAAGCAAAAGTTATTGTATCTCATTGAGATTGCATAATGTTTTAAGGTAAAATCAGAGTATGTTTGAGATTTAGACACATTCTTGTCCAGCTGCCAATTTAACATGTTGTTTGATGCTGTTGTGCTTTTACGGTTTGACTTATAAGAGGGGATAACAGTGTTGATGAGAGCAAGCTGGTCTTATCTACATGATTAGTAAAAATATTATTTTTGTACGGAATACCTCCATGGTGTGGAGAGAGAGAGAAAGAGAGAGAGAGAGAGAGAGAGAGAGAGAGAGAGAGAGAGAGGGAGAGAGAGAGAGAGAGAGAGAGAGAGAGAGAGAGAGAGAGAGAGAGAGACAGAGAGAGAGAGAGAGAGAGAGAGAGAGAGAGAGAGAGAGAGAGAGAGAGAGAGAGAGAGAGAGAGAGAGAGAGAGAGAGCGAGAGAGATAGATGAGTTATCCAAGATATACCCTGTTTGCATAGTCATAACACATGGTCGTAGTCAGCAAATATCAGAAAGATCAAATAAAATCAAGGTAGCATAGATCAACACAAGAATTAGTTGTTATAGTAAGTTTGTTTTTACTGAAGTTATTTGCAAATTGATAGGAGAGTTTGCTCCGTTAAACATTAAGGATGTCTGGGCAACTGATCTAATCACCTTTTCATTTAAAAGGATTGGGACGTTTCAAGTTGAAGTTGTATTAGACAATATCAAATCAGCCATTTACACATAAATATATATGTGTGTGTGTCTGTATCTGTGTAACTGTGTATGTTTGTGTTTGTGTGTACCAAACTTAGTCAAAGGCATATCAACCTCTTAAAGTCCAATAAAATAGGTGCATTCAAGATTACCCTTTTGATAGCTTTCATAACAGTAAGAATTCCCAACCACCACATTTAAAACTAATAGGAATTTTTCTAGAGAAATTAAGACAGACATCGTTCGAGTAAAAGGTTAGCTCACTGTTATACAGGGATCTTAATTTATACTCAGGTGCATTAAGTACTCGGCCACAAAAATTTTCTGATCAAAGATATCAATTATACAGCTAAACTGCTAATGATTCCTGCTTAAATTAAAGAACAGTTGCAAGCAAGAGCTAGAAAGTAAAGAATTATTTATGGAAAACAAATATCAATCTCGATGTTACAACTGAAAAGAAGAGGTGAAATTAACCAAGCATCGTATAATTAATGAAAGAAATATCATGGTACTCAAATTTTTAAAAGCAAAAAATTTTGACAGTCAGTTTATTATTTCAGAAAACCAAAATATCTCTTTTTTTACACCTAAAGAGTATTCTAGCTTACGAATTAATATATTAAGAATATTTATTGAAACCATTGAACTTTGTTCACTGAATGTATGGATAAAAGGTGCATACAGCTCTTAGAATGTTTGACAAAATCATCCTTTCTTACGATATTTACTGTGGTATTCATATCAAAAAAAGGTAACTTCCGAAAAAAATTTTTTATTTTTGATACCTTAAGGGTTTGAGAAAAATCTTATCATTTATCGAGTTTGTTTGGTACAGTGAACCAAACACCAGCTTAAATATGGGATTCCATTGCTGTAGGAAAATTATAACTGCCATTTCTTATGATAAATAATTATCTAAAAGGGTGGTAGAAGACTTGTTTAATTGGTATCGAATTTTAGTTACATTAAAAGCATTAAAGTAATTTATCCCACTTCAGAAATCCTTCAAAGGCAAGTCATAAAAAAAATGAATGAAATGGTTCTTCATGCTGTCCTACTCACATTTTCTTACAACAAAAAGAAATATTTTACGTACAAAAAATTGCTTCTTACAAAACCCAACGGAGTAACAGGGTTTGTAAATACCTTTATATGTATATACCATATTTTTGGATTGGCCATCCTGTATATAATATCCGTAATAATGATAAAATAATAACAATAATAATAATAATAATAATAATAATAATAATAGTAATAATAATAATAATAAAGATAATAATAATCATTACAATAACAATGACAATGATAATAAAAGCAATAACAATAATAATTTCAAGCGTATATTTTTTCCATGTTATCACTTAATACAAGTGTATGCCCTGTATACATTACATCATTACCCTAAGAAATACCACTCTTTATCAAGGCATGGTATCAAGGACGCACAGAGTAACGTAGTCACCAATAAAGGAGGGGAGGCTGACCCCATGTCTTACTACGTTGACAGAATATGTAATGTGTGGTATGATAATAATAATAATAATAATAATATCTTCCTTCTCTTTCTCCAAAGAGCATTGTTAAAAATGGCGTTATTTCGTTAGTTTGGGATAAAAATACCCTTTTTCCCCATAATGCTTCCAACGTATTAAACTGAAGTAAAAGGTTTATATATTGTATTTAGTATGTCTTGGCAAAGTTTGATGACGTAATGTAAACAGAGCACTGACAGCAGGATTACTTTAGGTACCTTGTCTAGGTGTCCACAGGTGACAGGGTTTGTCTATGTCTGTGAATGAATCTCTGGGTAAAAATCTGTATCTGGTTGTGTGTTTGTGTGTCATTTTCTGTGCAAGTATATGTTGTCAAATGATTTTGTGTACTTTCGTCAATCATTCATACTTTTCGATATCGATGGGTGTACGTTATTATGTTTGTCTAAATATGTGTCTATTTTCTTATGCTAGGCCACTCTAAAAATCCTGTTGGTAAAAATCATTAATACAAAAGATTTTCTTTGATGCAGAGTAGTAGTATTAGTAGTAGTAGCAGTAGTAGTAGTAGTAGTAGTAGCAGTAGTAGTAGTAGTAGTAGTAGTAGCAGCAGCAGCAGCAGCAGCAGTAGTAGTAGTAGAGAAAGAAGAAAAAAGAGAAAGAGGACAAAGAAAATTATATGTAGGAGTGAGGATATGTGATTAGCTTGACTTGAAAAAAGAAAAAAGAAAAGGGTATTTAACAGGTGAAGAACTACAACTTCATAAATTGAGACTTCAAAGAAGAAAAATTATGAAATTTTATCAAGACCAAATGAAGAGCTGACTGTTACCTACATTAAACATGATTCTTTTTCACTCAGAGTAATTGATATCAGAAGACAAGAAGCTGCANTGGTTGTGTGTTTGTGTGTCATTTTCTGTGCAAGTATATGTTGTCAAATGATTTTGTGTACTTTCGTCAATCATTCATACTTTTCGATATCGATGGGTGTACGTTATTATGTTTGTCTAAATATGTGTCTATTTTCTTATGCTAGGCCACTCTAAAAATCCTGTTGGTAAAAATCATTAATACAAAAGATTTTCTTTGATGCAGAGTAGTAGTATTAGTAGTAGTAGCAGTAGTAGTAGTAGTAGTAGTAGCAGTAGTAGTAGTAGTAGTAGTAGTAGCAGCAGCAGCAGCAGTAGTAGTAGTAGTAGCAGCAGCAGCAGTAGTAGTAGTAGAGAAAGAAGAAAAAAGAGAAAGAGGACAAAGAAAATTATATGTAGGAGTGAGGATATGTGATTAGCTTGACTTGAAAAAAGAAAAAAGAAAAGGGTATTTAACAGGTGAAGAACTACAACTTCATAAATTGAGACTTCAAAGAAGAAAAATTATGAAATTTTATCAAGACCAAATGAAGAGCTGACTGTTACCTACATTAAACATGATTCTTTTTCACTCAGAGTAATTGATATCAGAAGACAAGAAGCTGCACTACCATATTTTTCTGAATCTGATCATAAATTACATTCCTCATCTAACAACAGATGTCGGTAACAATAACGGTAAGATACGATAACTTTGTATACAGGCTGCGATAAAGACTAGCAGTTCTGAAAAAATTTCCTGTGTGTTGATATAATAACAGAATCAACAATATTTATGCTTCGAAGAAGAGTGATTGGAAGGATATAAAGTGCATTATAAAAGATAGCAACGTTTGCTAAGATATGGTAAAGAGTTGGGGTGAACAAAGAAGAAATAAAGACAGAAATAAATTTCTATTTTGAAAACCCTTCTGATATTGAATGAGATGGCACTCCATCTGTTATTGTGATGTGTAATGCCAGGACAAGATGAAGGAGCAAGAGTGAAAGACACAATGATTGAATAAAGGAACAAAGCCATTTCCCACCCCGCTCTTCAAGCTCCCTACCTTCCGGTGATCAAAATTAAGTGATTTAAAACATCCTATTTTGATAATCCTGAATCATTTCAATTTGTTTTACCACATTCGTCAATATTTCTTTTAAATTTAATCTCAAGGTTTATTTTTAACCTCTAATGTATTGACATTATTTACATTGAGATATCAGCCGTTGGCTATACCATACACTATAGTCCCATACTCTAAGAGCACTTTTATTATCATTTAAATAGATATTATCATTTATTAAACCTATATAAGTTTTTCCTTTTATTTTTGTTTTAGATTTTCCTATTATTTGTTTTATTTTATTTTATACATGTGAATCCATAGTATTCTTACCTTATTCTCCCTAGACCAAGTCGAAGACAAAAAAGCTATAATGACCCAGAGGCTTGGCGACATTGAAAACAATTTAAAGCTGCTAGCAAATAAAATAATCGTTAATGATGAGCAAAATAAAGATATGTTTTCAAATATACAAGAACAACAATTACAAAAATATCTTCTTGCTGCAAAAGCCAAAGAACAAATGCAAACTTCTCAATTGAGTATGAACCAACCGGAGCAGTCAAACACACTAAATACTAATCAGATACAAGAAAGGATTACTAATGGGCTAGCAAGTACTGTCGCTACTATTCAATCTAGTTTAGATAAGCTATCAGCAAAAGTTGAAGCGGCCACTACTGGCCAAAAAAATGAAAATTCTGCTTCGAATGGAGCTGTTTTACAAGGGCAAATGTTACAGAATTCTTATCTGACGTCAGCTGTTGATAAACTCCAAGGAGTAATTGATTCTTTAACGAATAAAGTAGCTGAAATACAATCAACAACACGAAAAAAACCCGCTGAAGATATAGCTCGACTCGAAATGTTCAAACTACTTACGAGTAACATAGGAAACTTACAAGATACAGTCAACAAACTATCATCCAAGGTTGAGAGTGTGACAAGCACAAAAGACTTGAAAACGGAAAATCAAACAAATGCCTATGAAATGGAAGCTGAATCAACATCCGAATTAGCATCATCAATAGGGAAACTGGAGTCAACTATGGAAACATTAAATGACAGAGTTAAAGATTTATCGTCTAGTCAAAGTGTATCAACACACGAAGCTCTCGAAAAAGGCATTCAGGCCGAAAGATTGGAAAGCAACAGTAAGTTGGAAGGCAGCATGAGAGAATTAGCAAATAAAGTGGAAGAACTGAGTAACAAATTTGAAAAAGACCATACTCCAAAGCCTACAACAGCCTCGACAACTGTTTCTGCCAAACCAACTACAACTCCTATAAAAACATCAAGTCCAACAACGACATCCAAACTTACCTCACCATCGTCAGAGTCCAAAGTAACGGAGTCACCTTTGTTTGCCAACGTTCCAACTGAAAAACTATTACTGCCAATACCTACTAAAGAGTTGTCAATGAATTCTGCTGCAGATACTTCTGCAGGAGCACCGGCAACATTTGGTCTCAATAAACCTCCCATAACCTCAGTTCAAAATGCCAATACTTCTCCATTTGAAAAACTAACGTCATCTAACCCGTATATGGCTCCTGCAGATCGTGGTAAACCCGATGCTGTGCTACACTCCAATGCGCAAATCATAGCAAATCAAGTGCGTTTAACAGATCAATTGTCGTCTTTAAAAAATTCAGTCCAAACGCTTGCAAATGCAATTATCTTATTAAAAGCTGACAACAGCAACAATAATAATAATAATAACCTGTTTGTGCCACCCCCAACACCTGTAAATCCCCCAATAGCAAACGTGAACACCCCAGTACTCCCTGAAAATGCTCCTGTGGCAATACCTCCTTCTCCTTTACCAATACCTGTAGCAAAATTTGTTCCCTCAATTCAAGAATTACCGTTGTCTGTGCCCCCTGCTCCGTTGCTTTCTTCGTCCTCCCTAGTTTCTCCACCCGCACTTCCAGCTTTACCTGTATTTTCACCTGCACCTCCTTTTCCAGCTCCACCCTCCTCACCTCCAGCAATTGACCCAGCGTCAGTACTTATTGCTGGTAGAATGCTCAACAATGCAGCTCAAGCATTTAGAAAGTTTGCAGCAGCGAGTGTTTTAGCTCAAGCAGGAATGGCATCTCGAAATAGTGCCAAACAGCCTGTCAATCCACTAGTTGGGCCGAACGTGGGGAAAAATATCCCAGCTGGGCTTGTCACAGGAAACCTTGGAGGAAGTATGGGACTTGGTGGATTAGGTGGTCTAGATGCTGGAAATGAAATAGTTCAATCAGTTAACGGGACTAAAATGTTCAACGATAGCGATGATGAGAAACCTTTAAAAAAATCAGTCGAGCCTACAAAGTCAGAAATAAGTTCAAGACAACCAGGAGGAATTGATAAAATTTCTGAACCAATAAATAATATCGTACTTGATAACATAGGCGAAAACGAGAAAGAAATAAATAGTAATGAAGCAATGAATGAAACGCTAGTTACAAAAAGATCTCGGCTGTCAAGTCTAAGTACCCATAAAGAACACTACAATCAAATTGTAAGCGACATGATTAGAAATGTTGATCGGGAGCCAGAAAGAGAAGCAAGCAACCTGGCACCCAAGCCTGATCCTCAAACATCAAACACATTTCAAATCATGAAGAAAGATAATCTAAACACTAAAGAAAACCTCAAAACAGAGAAAACCAAAACAGAGCAGAAACAATCACTCTCAGGGCTAAAGAGGAGGTTGACAAAACGGCTTGAATTAGCTACAACTCTTCTTAAAAAAAGAATTAAAGAAAATGAATTTAAACGTAAATTTGCAAACATAACAACTTTATCAAACACGAAAACTTTGCCAAACAAAACTGCTGACGCGAAACCGACCAATCATGTTGAGTCACGCTTAAGAGATCTTATTATTAAGGAAGTTCATTCTAATAATTGTGAGGATAAAAGGTCCCCCGATAACTGCAACAGGAGGTATAGGATCGAAGAGCTTCGCAAAGCATTGACAAAAATATTTGCTGAAAGGCTAACATCAGACACAAACTATGCTAGTAAAGGAACACAGGGTAAGTGTTCGATTCTGACGTCAGTTTGTTACTGCAACATTAATTAACATGACGTCATTAATAAACTGACGTCAAGATTAATATTACCTCTTAAAATCTATTTTGAATCTGTAGATGGTCAGTGGTGTCATTGAAGGTAGGCACCAGTTTTAAAAATTTCAAATAAGTCAATTTCATGTTGCTTGTTTCAGCCAATATATTTGAAATTGAAAACTTTCTAATATTAGTGAAAAACGTAGATTTAGAGAGGACCGAGTAACGAAGGACATTGTGGTCTCAGAGGTTTGTATTTATTAGTTAACTGTAAGATAAACAAAAATATGTGTGTAGACACAGCAGCCTTACCTATAAATGTTAATGAGATGGGTATATAAACGGATTGAGGTAGAAAGGAGAGAAAGAAGGGTGTAGACAAGAGGGAAGAATAAAGAATAAATAGAAAGATGATGACCTTTATTTTAAGGGAGTGGAAAGTAGAATGCGAGAAAGAAAGAAAGAAAGGAAGGAAGGAAGGAAGAAAACCAAAAAAGGAAATGAAGAAATAACCTAAAGACCCGGTGCAAAGGAAGGTGAAGTTTTGGGCATTCAGTTCTTGTGTAGTCGATATCATTCGTTACATCTTAGTACATTGTGACAGTATTTGTAAGTTCTTGTGAAGATGCAGGGGCAATACATTTGTTCACATAGATAAAACTAGATAAATGAATTATCATCACTATCAATATTATTATTTAGTATTATTATTATTACTATTATCATTATTATTATTATTATTATTATTATTATTATTATTATCTCTAATTTCTCTTTGCATTTCTTTTTTCTTCACGATTATCGCCGAATCCAATCCTAGTTCTTGGGCGCTAATGGGCAGTCATCATCTATTTAATTGATAATACTTTTCGTAGGATGTGGGCAGATCCTAGTAGAGCAATCTTTTGCAATTCGGTAACGTTGATGTTTCCAGGAACTTTGCTGATTTGCTTCTCAATGCCTTTCCTGATTACTCTAGTGCTCTGATCACAACTGGCACAATTAATGTTTTCATTCCCCACATTCTTGCAATCTCAATTTCCATATATTTATACTTGGAGAATTTCTCTGATACTTTAATGGATGTATTTCGATCAGATGGTACTGCCATATCAATTAACATACATGCTTTTCCTTTCTTGTTCTTAATAACGATGTCAGGTTTGTTGGCTTTGATGGTTCTATCAGTGTGAACTTGCATATCCCAGAGGATGGTAAACTCTTAATTTTCTGTACCTGTTTCTGGTTGGTGCTCATACCACTAGGTGGTTGTTTTGATGTTGTAATTATGTAAGATCTTCCAGTATTATTATTATTATTATTATTATTATTATTATTATTATTATCATCATTATTATTATTGTCTACTTTTGATAAGAAAGCCCAAGCTAAATACCAAAAACTCTAAGCAAAATCTAAATCACGTAAACAAATTTAAATAACCAATACTGAACCATATTTTTTTCTCCAGCGCAAAATTTAGATTTTCCCTAAGACTGTAACAGTTTTAATTAAAAATTCCAAACCTTTTACACTAGTAAGCTCAATAAAAATACTTTACAAATTCTATGTCGATGCTCCGTAAATCTCTGTGGGCGTATTTAGGAAAACGAGATAAAAACTACATATTACTTTTAGGTAATACAAAAATTTCGGTAATGTATCACAAGATTAGCAATAAGCGAAAAACTGTAAAGTAACACCCTGGCTATGAAGTTAGCAAAACCAGAGCTTCTTGCTACCAAGGGCTTTCAAAGGTAGCGAAAAATTCACGTCTAAGTAACTGGACCCTGTGTGTCTGTCTTTCCTTTCGCTAAGATTTCTAAATGGTCCCATTTTGTCTTACGTCATTTTTCGCATATGTGATAAACTAGTGCAGGCTGTTTATATGTTTCGCTTAACGCGTTTACCTTCTATTTAAGCGCAGTTCGAAAAGCTGACATGGTATTCAATATTTGAAGTCTGAGAGAATGTTTTCCACTGTAAATCCAATACCTTTTCAGAATCGTCATTGCTTTTATTAGAGTCGATATAAATAAGTCCTTTTAAGTGGTCTTCGAACTTTTAATAATGGAAGCCCCTCCCTTTCCGAGGGAGGGATGGGATTCTTAATAAAATTTTCTTCCCTATTCATTTAAGATTTAATAAAAATATTTAAAAATTATAAAAAACAAATAAAATAAATACAGGAAACAATAAATGTTATTACCAGGTTAAAACTATAAGTAATAAGATTTTCAAAATTACTATCGCCACAAATAGTTTATTATTAGTATTTAACAATATCACTTTTATTCACATTAATAATATTTTCAAGAAAACAATGCAGAAATAACAAGTGAATCTGTAAAAAAACAAAGGGAAAACATTAGATTAAAGTCTATACAAATCAAAGCCCTTTTAGCTACAAATCGCGAAAGCGTAAAGGTATTGAAAATAATTATGTCTAGTTTTACCATTTTTTTTCTAGGGATGTTTACAAACTTTCAGCTTAAAACAGATATTCATGATATTCATCAATGAAAGACATGGTTTATACTTATCTTAAGAACACAATGATATAAGAAACGCGAGCATCGCAAATTTTGGGTTCGCAGTCTAATTTTGAAAACTGATATTTAATTTTTTAAAATAAATTTCTTGCTACGTCTAAATACAAATTCATAGGTAAGAATCTGTCAATAATGGGCCCACTGTTTTCCAGGGGTTCCATCAATGTAAGACCCAGTTCAGGAAAAGCTTACGGCTCATGATACGATGAAGCTCTTTACACCTATAGCTCCTACTGAGAGTTCATACATTTCAGAATTTCAGATATATGAGATATGCCAAGACCCACTTCTTCTTCTTCTTCGGCCTTCTTCCAACGTTTGTCAGGTCAGCCGCTCGACACCTTTTTCTCCACTTGACTCGGTCTTCCCAATCTCCTTCTCTCGCTCCCACTTCTTCCATGTCTCGTTCTATGGCGTCCCTCAGTCTAAGCTTTTGTCGTCCTCTACTCCTCCTTCCTGCCACTGGTGCCTGCCATATTGCCTTTAGAATAAATATCTTGCTACGTCTAAATACAAATTCCATTCAGAAAAAAAAATCTGAATTCCTAGGCTCCAAGAAAACATCTAAATTTTCCACACACAGCAAAAAACTTAAACCAATGAAAAAAGGAGTTCAATAAATTGATGTTTTCTACATTTGTTACCTAAATGAAGAGTTTTTAGAGATTAAAACTAATTACATACAATACAGATTTTACTCTCAAATGAGTACTAATTAATTAACTTATGTTAAAAAGGACTTCTTTTAGTAAAATGATAGTTTTATTAGTGAGGCAGTAATAATCAAAGTAGCCGGGGCAAAATCAAAGTATCACTCGTCTACAGTCTAGCATCCTATATCGCGTTCAGGTATTGAATTTCGGTTTGACCTGCATACAAATAAAAACCCATGTGTATATTACAATTTGATTGGGAAACCATTGCTTTTGTGATGTGAACTGTACTCGATGATCTGAAAACTAATCACCTTTTGTGCCATTGGAGTTCATTACCCTTAGGAATATTTTACATCAATTAACACTTTAGAATAAGTTCAATAAAAAATTGAAGTTTAAAAGATAAAAATTTGGTTCAAGATTTATATGTATATGTATATGTATATGTATATATACTTACCAGCTACATATCGTCCTGTACAAAATTGTAAACAAATGCTACTTATACTATATATATATATATATATATATATATATATGTATTTATATAATAGTTTTTTAGCCCCCTTGACAACTTTGCTTTTACCACGAGTTTATTTGATATCACTTTGGAGAAGTGTTGTTAGTAGTTTTCAGGTGATTGTCTTATTGTCCATAAGAGTTATGGTCTGCACTTCTGCAACAATCTTTTTGTATCAATCGCTACTTTCAAAAATATTTTCTAACCCTTTTATTCTTTCTTTGATGCCTCCATCAAGTGATTGATGACTAATTGCACAATTCTACCTTCTTCGCTACCTCAGCTCAAATGTAAGCTGCCTGTTATCCGTTTGTTTACTGCTATTATTATTAATATTAATATTATTACTGTTATTATTATATTTTTTCACATTTTATTATTATTATTATTATTATTAATTATTATTATTAATATTTTTATTATAATTAGTATTATTATTATCGCATGAAATTGGTATTTTCTTGATATTTATTTTAACACATTACTAACCAAGACATCAATCAGAGACCTGAGGTAAGCAATGGTGCCATGCTAGCTTTTCTTTTCTCCTCCTTTCCAATTTCACTTTCTTTTCCAGTTCACATCAAACATTTATTCAAACATCTGAAAAACATTTAATTTAAAAAGTTACGGTCACACAAATTACATTATTTGCCATAAAGCCACTTCAACTTGACAGAATTTTTCTCATTATATGGGCCGTGATTGTAAGCACTATTTTTTGCATTTCTTGTAAATTACCTTACAGAATCCAAGTATGAAGCCTTGATACTTCTCTCGTAGCTATCTGTTTCTTTCCTTTTGGGATTGATTATAAATATAATTATTATTGCTATTATTATTATTGAGTGCCCGATTATTATTTTTAATGTAAATCTCAGACATGTTTGTCTGGAAAGTTCTTTTGTTCTTTTATCTTTGAGAGCGGGTAACAACAAGTCACCAGGGGTCTCAAAGTTCCTTCTCCTGTTTCTCTAAAGAGACAAGACTTTTCGCAGTATCCTCCCTGTTTCAAGCAGTGCCGTTTTCTGAATTATTATTATTATTATTATTATTATTTGGGGTTTTTTTCTTGGCCCAACAAATCCGGAAGTCACACAGCTTATCTACCAGCGTTGTCCAAATCGTTGTGGGAAACTTAGGAGTGGTGACGAAGTGGTTGGAGCGCAGCTTGAATGAGTTGNTTGACATAACACTCATAAAAGAGGAAAGTGTTGATGAGGTGACACAACCACCGGTGTTTTTATCGAGACACCATCTCTAGGAGGGTTACCTGCCATGGCTAAAGAGGCACTCCTCCCCATGAGACAGACTTAACCCCGCCGGACGCCAACCCGGTATTTCAAGGTCTTGGGGTAGGCTAACAGGTGCTACACCTTGCCTAAGGGTGACCTGGAGGTAGTTGTGGCAAAGGGTAACCTCATTCGCCCACGTCGAAACTCCACAACCGGATAAAGTTTAATGTCAATACCCAGGACAAATTATTATTTTTAATGTAAATCTCAGACATGTTTGTCTGGAAAGTTCTTTTGTTCTTTTATCTTTGAGAGCGGGTAACAACAAGTCACCAGGGGTCTCAAAGTTCCTTCTCCTGTTTCTCTAAAGAGACAAGACTTTTCGCAGTATCCTCCCTGTTTCAAGCAGTGCCGTTTTCTGAATTATTATTATTATTATTATTATTATTTGGGGTTTTTTTCTTGGCCCAACAAATCCGGAAGTCACACAGCGTATCTACCAGCGTTGTCCAAATCGTTGTGGGAAACTTAGGAGTGGTGACGAAGTGGTTGGAGCGCAGCTTGAATGAGTTGGGCATCCCTAATGTCTTGGATAGACTCCAAACATCTACCATCATTGGAGCCACCAACATATTGATGAAGGTGCTTAACCTCTTAATCTACTGGTCTGTAGCCGGGGTTATGTTTTCTCGTCTGGCAGGTGAATACCATCTCCCTGTGCGGGCTGTCATGCTGGACTTGAACTTTGTTGTTATTATTATTATTATTATTATTATTATTATATTTTCCTTTATCTAAACACAGCTTCTAGCTGGATGTTGATACTAAAGTCTAGACATCAAGTAACTCCCAGTCATTTCAGGTGTCCAGTACTTTCCTGAGTATTCTTCCTGTATCGAGTAGGCTTGCTTGTTGTAATTGTCCAATACTACAGTTGATATCGATAGTCTTTAACCATTCTCCAAGCTTTGCATTAACAGTGCCTAACGCTCCAATAATAATTAGTATTATCTTTACGCTTTTACAATTCCAAATCTTCTTCAGTTCCCATTTCAAAGCTTGGTATCTCTCTAATTTGACTTCTTCAACTTCATTGATGTTCTTATCGAATGGGCAAGACACTTCTATTAGAAGGCACTCGTTGTTTTTCTTGTCATGTACGGTAATATCTGGCTTATTGTGTTCCAGTTTTTTATCCGTTTGTATATTGAAGTCCCACAATATTTTCACAAGATCATTTTCTG
>RDPX01000074.1:1498273-1556891 GCA_003991215.1 Morbakka virulenta
TAAGTTGTTTTCCTCCAATCTTACACATGTTTCAATCCCAATCAGGCCTCTCCCCCCGTCTTTTCTTTTCAGGTATAACCGATCAACATCACTCTTAGGATGTAGCGCTCCATACATCGTTAAGGTCTTTCTTGTCGTTCTATCTAATTTCTTCAGCTCATCAACTTTCCATTCTATGATTCCTGCGCCATATCTTAAGAGTGCAACTGCCCAAGTATTAATAGCTTGGATCTTATTCTTACCATTTAATTTAGATTTTAACACCAACCTCAAACGTCTTTTATATTCAGATACTACCTTAAGTTTCATCTCTTTCTCTTTAATCTCATCTAACTCTAAAATTCCAAGATAAGTATACCCATTTTCATCTACCTCTTTCATAATATCTTTCGTGGGCAAATGAATTCCGTCACACGTAATCAACATTATTATTATTATTATTATTATTATTATTATTATTATTATTATTAATGTTAAAGTATCTTGTTGCAGTTGGGGTTCAGCAGCTGGGTTTCATAGGGTGCCCTTCAGAGTGGCTTTGAGGAATTTCATTTCCTGACACCAACCGATGGCCTTTTCTTTTGTAAAGCTGCAAATTCTCCTAGGGGAAATCAAACCTGGAACCTCTTGGTTACTATGCAACTGCACTAACCATTAACCCACGGCTCCTCATTAAATTACTTTAATACATTTTAATATTATTATTAAAATTATATCTATAATTTTCTTTAAACGATGCCTCTGTCTACAATCTTTCCTCACAAAAATAATTAAAACCATATGGATTTCTGGTGAAATTCCTTTGATTTATGATTTACATTCCAGCTTTTCAAAAGTTAGCTTCACAAATCTCTCCATTACATCCTTAGGTATGTTCAATCAATCTTGCATTACTCTCAGTGAAATGTGCAAGGCTTTGAACATCGACCTCAAATGTGAGCACTGTATTTCCACCAAACTTTCTAATATAATCATTCGCACTACATACTACATATTCTGTCGCAGAAACCAACCATGGACAAATCCTAAACTATTGTCGTTTAAATAATTTTGTTAAATAGGCAAACCAATGCAAACTACCTTGATCAGTGAAGTTTGTAATTGTATGTGTTTGGATGGAAAACGTTTCCATTATTTTCGAGTGGTTACACACCATCTAGAATGGATGTGTGAAAAATCCACATTTGGCGCCCAGCAACAAGCCAAGTAAGTTGAATGCCGGCACATGTACCGTACCCATTAAAATGAGATGAAATAGAAAACCAAATAAGAATGACAACAACACTTCAACCTGGCGAGTGTCACCCCACAACTCTACCGCAGTGTTCCTACTGTTTCTAGCAGGCAATATTTTGAAGCGTTCCGAAAAAGATATTTTCTCTGACTTGTTCAAACCAGTGGCGAAAAGCCTTTGATACACAACTGGTGGCCCTATAACGATGGGTATAACTTTCACATTTTTACACTTCCAAATCATATTTCATCTTCCATTTTAAGTCTTGGAATCATTCAATCTTCTACCTTTTATTTCTATCTACTCTTGTGCCAAATGGGCATGAGACATCTATATTGTCCTTTTCAAATATTATAATATCTGGCCTTGGATGCTCCAAAACTTTATCGGTCTGAATTCACATGTCCAACCGTATTTTACCTTTTTCTTTCTCCACAATGCTCTTGGATTTATTCTCATACCATTTTTCTTTGTCCTTTAAACCATACTTCATACAAAACTATCAATGCAATACCTCGACTATTTTGTCATGTCTCCACTTCTTATACTCTTTTTGAGTCAGCTGTTTACTTTCAGCGACCAGATGAGACACTGTCTCTTCTCGTTCTCCACATATTCTGCAGAGTGGTGAAATGTTTTCTCGGTCTAAATGGTGTCTGATGTACCGTGTTCTAATAACCTGTACATGTGCCGCCATTATTGTGGCTTCAGTAGCTTTTTTGAGCTTGACATGTTTCAGCAAATCCCACCTTTGCGTGTCTGTAAACTCAGCTTTGCCTAAAAGGAGACTTTGTCTTAATGTCTTTTATCCAAAATCTCTGCACTCCCTCTGGTCCCGGTTGCTTCCAATTACTCAGTTTTTCCTTGATTGCGTAGCATATCAGTCACGATAGAAATATCAGGTTCTTTTTTGGATCTTTTATCAACTTCTTTTTCAACTTTTCCAATCCATTCCGCTTCCGTGTTGTGTTTAACATCTTTCTCCCAAATATCTCTCCAGAATTCATTGCTTGCTTTAGCATTCGCCATTTCATCATTACTCTGTTCTTTTCCTTCTAGCCTTTCAAATAACTTTTTCTGATTGTTCTGAAAAAGTCTGTTCTTTTGGAATTGTTCATTTCTTTTTCCATAGCTTTTAATACCTCCTTTTTGGCCACTACTCTTTGTTTTAGTTTTTCTATGACAAACTCAAATCCTTCTTTGATGTTAGACTTATTATTCAATCTATATCTGATCCAATTACTTTTGATCAAGGCATTATTATTTGCTGATGTATTTCTTTATCTCTCGTATTTGTTTTGTCAATCTCTCATTCCACCATGGATCCGCGTTCTTATTCTGCTGTCATTTTTTAATCTCAAGAACTGTGGTAATAAAGTTTGCAGCTGCTTTAAGGACTCCATTATATTGTGTAAGATCGCTGATCCCCAAATAGTTGATAACTCTTTCGACTTTGGTTGTCACTCTTAATCTCTTCCTATCTTCCATTGCATTTCTTTTTAGTTCCTCTTGGAATATCCGCCATGTTATGTTTACTTTCCAATATAATCATGCGAACTGCATACTAAATATTCTGTCGTAGAAACCAACCAATGAAAAACACTGAACTATTATCATTTAAATAATTTTAGTAGAGAAATATTTAATTTTGTTAAATAGACAAACTAATGCAAACTACCATGATCAGTGAGGTTTGCAATTGTATCCGTTTGGATAAGAAAACAGTTTCCACTATAATGATTACCATCATCATCATCATCATCATCATCATTATTATTATTTTTATTATTTTTATTAATACAATTAAGCTTATGATCTGGCTGATCTTTTTACCGTGATACTTGTAATGCTCTTAGTAGGCGAGTCATAACAGATGACCAAGGGCTAGCAAGGGACCTCCTTCATTACATCTCCAATACTTTCCTTAAGATTCTGGCCGTTCCTAGTAAGGCAGTTTTTTGCATATCTGCAATATTACATGGAACACCAATCTTCTCAAACCATTTCTCAAATCCTTTTGTTACACTTCCAAGCGCTCTTATTANTAATGATTACCATCATCATCATCATCATCATCATCATTATTATTATTTTTATTATTTTTATTAATACAATTAAGCTTATGATCTGGCTGATCTTTTTACCGTGATACTTGTAATGCTCTTAGTAGGCGAGTCATAACAGATGACCAAGGGCTAGCAAGGGACCTCCTTCATTACATCTCCAATACTTTCCTTAAGATTCTGGCCGTTCCTAGTAAGGCAGTTTTTTGCATATCTGCAATATTACATGGAACACCAATCTTCTCAAACCATTTCTCAAATCCTTTTGTTACACTTCCAAGCGCTCTTATTATTACTGCCACTACTTGAAATTTCTTCATTTTCGAAAGCTTCTTCCAAACTTCTCTTTTCAAGTCCTCATATTTTTCATTTTTTCCCTTTTCCTCTACGCTTTCATCTGCAGGCACTCCAATATCCACAATGATACAACTTCAATTAAGACAGTGTCTGGCCTCCTAGGCTCTATTACATTGTTACACTGTATTCCGATATCCAAGAGAAGTTTGACGTCATCATTTTCGACAGCCACTTCAGGATTATGTTCACACCACTATTCTTGATGCTCCACTCCATTTTTCTTACAAAGATCCCAATGGACTTTCTTGGCAACATTATCGTGTCTTCTCTTGTAATCTTTTTGTGCAAGCTTTTGGCATCCACTAACTATGTGTCGTACACTTTTCTCTCTTCCCACACATTCTACAAGTAGAATTGTTGCTACTTTTATCAATTCTACACTTGATATACTTTGTTCTAACAGCTTGCTCATGGGAGAGTCTCCGTTTCACATTTAAGGTCACTTTTTAAATAACCAATACCACATGAAGAGCAAATGATTTACACTAAATTCTTTCTTTCCCCAATCATAACCTCCCTTTACTTTCCTTAGAACTCATTGGGATCATACTTAACACAAAGAGTATTGGGGATAAGCTGTCCCCTTGAAAGATACCTCTGTTGACTGTTAGATCCCCAAGATTTTTTCCATTCGACGTTAATGATAGTTTCCACTCGCTCATGCTTTTCTCTAAAAACGTTCTCACATTCTCTGCAATACCAAACATTTCCATGCCCTCGGTAATCCAGCTATGAGAGACAAAATCATAAGCTTCTTTATAATCCACCCACGCCAAAGCCCAATGGTGTCTTTTCCTGCAACCTTTTAAGACCGTTTTGTCTATCAACAATTGTCTCTCTACTCCTACGTCTACAACATTTTAGTTTTTCATTGATATCATCATCATTCATTGCCATATCATATGCATCTTCTATGTCCACTGTCACATTCCCTTGTTCATAGCTATTCTGCTCAACTTCATTAGTCGTCCTTCCATCTAAATTGGTTTCCTCCATTACATAACCCCCCACTTAGGATTCTTCTTCCACCTGTCTCCTTATCATTTCTAATTCTAATTCAGACAGTCACCCGTTTGTTCTAATGGGTCTTACTTCATCACATACACGTTGTTCTGTTAGCTCGACCAAGCCCCTATCTCTCCACTCTCTAAACATTTCTTCTAACAGGGTTCCCATTCTCATTAAACGGTTTACTTCTATAAAAGCATTCCATGACTACCTTGCTCATCTCTTTACTCCAAATCATTCTGACAGTCACAGGATAACGACCCGACCCCCGCTGCTTTGCCGGGGAACAACTGCTGGGCGAGAGGCTTTCACTTACAGCTCCGGTCCAATTAACGCTGTTATTTTCATTAATCCGATTGTGTATTTTAACACTCATTAGAGGATTAGTGGATTTCAGGTTGCACAACCATCAATGTTTTTATCGAGACACCATCTCTTGGATTGCTACCCACCAAGGCTTAAGATCCATTCCTGACCATGAGACACAGGTACATCCCGCCAGACTTCAACCTGAAATTTACAACTGCGATTGGTTTATTGTTCTGAGTTTTCCTTCTGATAGGATGACTGCCAACCAAGGCTAATTACTCCACCCTGGGTAGCTTTTTTGTTTTGAGCTTTCCTTCTTATATGAGAAAGACTTAACTCTGCCGGATGTAAACCCAGTACTTTTAAGTCTCGGGGTTAGCTAACAGGTGCTACACCTTGCCCAGGGGTGATATGGATGTAGTTGTGGCAAAGGGTTGTCTCATTCCCCAAGGACGAAATTCCACAACCGGATGCAGTTTAATGTCAATAACCAGGACTGTATTATTATTATTATTATTATTATTATTGATATAAATAGGAGTCATCGAATCATTTTGTGAATATTTTTGTCTTTACAGACATCATCAGACATTTATCTACAAAATATAATTAAATACAACTTAATTATTTATTAATTATTATTGTGACTTTTTATCACGGCTAATATTTCATCATGCTTTGAGCCAGTTATTTCCAATTATTACCTGGCCACACACAGTAGCCTAAGGTAACAACAATCTGTTTCTTGATATCATTTTGATATTGGTAAACACTAGCAACGGGCTTCTTGCTCCAGGCCGCACATTGAATAGAAGACGCAGTCAATAAGAGATTTCCTTCTACACACTGTCGAACAAGTCATTCGTATTAACCATTGGTCAACGATCATACAGAGATACCTTTACCCCGTAAAGCTTTTGGTTTTCGATCCATTATAGAAAGCCTTTAGTTCTACATCTCTGGCTATATTTTGATCTTGCTGTGTCGAACAACTTTGCTTGTTTTTTAGCCCTCTCTAAGTTTAAAACAAAACAGTTTTCCATCTAATTTTCATCGATGAAAAGAATAGAGGATTGTTTTTTTTCTCTTTTTATCAAAGCCTCCTCATGTACAAGACAGCAGCATCCGCCAATATAATCGTTTTTATTATCGTATTATCGTAAAATACAGCAGATATAGTAGTCTTAGTAGTCTTTGCTTGCTCGAAACACAATAGCAGAGATTCAGATGTGTCACCATCATATTAATCCTATGATTCCGGTCAAACAAAAAATTTTGGCCCACTTTTAATCACTGTGGCCTATTCCACACAAGTGGCATTCCATTTAAGAAAATACAATGTCCAATTTTATTGAAAGCCTTCAACAGATCTATGAATAGCACACCAATTAAGTTTTTTTTATTTTATTGCCAATGTTGTGTCACATACTATCTAAGAATGAAATGGTAACTACTTTCTTTCTTTCTCTTGTTCTATACCCAAACTAAATTTGAAAATAACTATTCAGGTGACTCGACGTAATCCATAATCTGGGTGTGTACTTCCTTCCTTAAGAATCTTTGATTGTGCCAGCAGCACAGTTATTATTCTAGAGCTACCTATGTTCTTATCGTTATCTGATTTATGTCAAAGTCTTACTTTGCAATTTTCCATTCTTGAGGAAAGTTGATAGTTTCAAGATAGGTTTAACAAGAATTCTAAGGGATGTTATATAACAGTGGCACTATATTTAAGTAATTTAGTTGGAAGGTTATTGATACTTCATGTTTTATTCTTATTCGGCTTTTCAACTTAATATTATTTTCTTATTTTCAAGACGTACTAGAACTCAGATTTCGTAGTTGTTCTCCGTCCTATAAAAGCTTGTTTTTCCCCATGTATAGTTTATTTATTAGAATTAAATTTCGTTTCAGTGTCTTTGCGATATTTTCAAATAAGTCAAAATAAATCTGAACATTTTATGATAATACATTAACTTTCTGAGGTGCACCATGACTACTTATTTCTCGTTCATGTGACGAGTCTCTGATCTTATTGACTTTTTTCTCTCAAAGTCTCAAAAGAAGTTAGCATCTTACCTGAGCTACGGATAATTTCGACATTTTATGAGTTTTCCCAACATTAAAGGGTGTTTATCATAACATATTGATATCAGCTTGGTTCTTTTGACAAGTAGTTCCTATAACTTGGGTTCCTATAACTTAGGTCCTACAGTAAAAATGAAGTTCAAGGATGGTCGTTAGCTGTTAACATGATGCCTTTCTATACAAGACATTCTGCAAGGCAGTCTTCATCAGATATATATAAATCCAGTATAGTATACAAAATAACAAGACAAATTTAGCAGTTACTACTAGTTTCATGTTTTCTTAACAATCTTCAAACTGCCTGCAAACTATATATATATATATATATATATATATATATATATATAAGTTCTCATTGATGGACAAAATCTTCTTTATTTCCTTGTGATCGCTGCTATAATCAATACATTGAAACATTGAAATACTCTGCAACATTGAAAGTAATTCCTCTCTATTGTGCTTTCTCGTTTATTTTTCCTTAAGCCATCCCACACATCTGTAAGATATTAGTCAAGCCTTCCTTAGATCATTATTGTAATCTTTACGTATTTATTTATTTATTGAATGAAAATATACGTAGGATAGTTTTCTGAAAAATATTTAGTAAATAAATATAGTAA
Source organism: Morbakka virulenta (assembly GCA_003991215.1). NCBI lineage: Eukaryota > Metazoa > Cnidaria > Cubozoa > Carybdeida > Carukiidae > Morbakka > Morbakka virulenta. The sequence goes on from RDPX01000074.1 coordinate 1,505,953, forward strand.
ATAAATTCTCTTTTCCAGAAAGTCCTGTTGAAAAGTAAAAAAAGATCAAAGAAAAAACAATAGTAATAATAATTATTATAATAATAGTAATGAAAATTAGTTTAAAGTATTTCAAAGAAATTTTGGGCGATTTGGCAGCACGAACGTATGGAGGCAATGCATTACAACTTTTTGCCTTATTAAAATAAAAGCATTTTTCAAAATACCCCAGTTTTACTTGAGGTAGCCCTACTAAGATGTCTCTGTTTCTCCTTTTACTATCTTTCTGAAAATTTAGTATTCTGAAAAACTCTAGAGAAAGCCATTGCCTCATGATATTCTCAATAGATAGCAAGTTTACGTCAAAGCTCGTAGAAATAATACTTAATAATTTTTTATGAGTAAGAGATCATGTCTGCTCCCTTGGCCTCCTCCTTCTTCTTCAATGGCATATAAAGGCGTTATCAGACCTTGTCTGGCTGCTAAACCAGCCCCCTTTTTTCACAGTGGTGATTTTGCATCTCTCTCTTGATTTAACAGATACTGCTATGGATATTTTTCCAATGCGTATTCTTCTCTTGTGCCTTCCTTTCAAGTTGTTTAGTGGCCATCTATACTTTGTGCTACAAACGTTTATTCGAATACTGTGCTTGAACAAGTTTCCGAGGGTTCTCTTTTCTTTTCACTACCTTATATCTGCATGCATCGAAACTTTGGAGCACCTTTTTGTCCTCATCTTTTCACATAGATTTAATAGTTGTACTTTTAAATCCTCCATTGAGCATCTCCTTCTTTCGCTTCTTTTATTAACCTGTCCTTTTCCCTCCCACAAGTTTGGCAAAGATAAGCGGCTGCTTGCGGCTTTATCAGTAAAAACCCGATTTAAAGAAAAAATCTGAAAATTTTCGCCTGAAGTTGGTCACAAGGGCTGGCAATATCTTTTTATTATTCACAAACACACATTTACACTTTAACCCTTCAAAATCTGAGTACACATCAGATGGGTGGGGATGTTATTGTGTATGATCAGTAATGAAACTTGATTTTCCTCTTGTATATCTTTAAAAAGGTATTATATACTATTATATTAGTATGCTAAAGTCCACAAGATAATGAAAATTCGTGGTGATTTTATGTCACCACTCTTCCCTATTTCACGTCACACCAGAATGCCAGTTTTGGCAAGAACACAAACTTGTGCTTTTACCAAAATATCATGGAGAATATTTTGTTGTACAGACAATTTTTGTACAGACAAGTGGCACCAAAGATTAAATTTCGTTCCAATGAATGAAATAAGATATTCAGAACATGAAACCTTATCAGAAATTTCTGCAAATGCTATCGAGATTTCAACAAGATGCAATAATTAAATTTCTTTTAAAAATATGTAGGAAAATATTCGCAGTTGATCATGGTTCTAAAGGAAAACAGATTGCTAGAATTCCTTCAGTTAAAACCTTGTTAATTTTTAGAAAATCCTATTACCAAATATTGCATGCTATTGACTACCTGCTATCCAATTAGATATAATTCAAAAATGTAAGTTACAAGGTACAACGAAATAATTTAATTCATTTTCCTTTGGATATATTTATATTAGTTTCCTATCTCTCTCTCTCGCTCGCTCTCTTTCTCTTTCTCTCTCTCTCTCTCTCTCTCTCTCTCTCTCTCTCTCTCGCTCTCTTTCTCTTTCTCTCTCTTTCTCTTTTAAAAAAACGTGCTTTAGAATTTCAATACTACTTCAATAAAACTATTACAATGTAATAAAAAGAGGAGTAACATAACAGTAAATTCAAAGAATATTCTAAGAAAGCAGATTTTATCTTTTTTAAATTTATGGCTTAAGAAGACACCAAGAAAATTTTGATAGAAAAAGCAAATGTTAACAATGTAATAATTAATCTTCTTCTTCTTTGACTTTCTGTTGCTCCAATTAAAGGTCATCAGAACGGATCTTTCCCCTCCATTTGCCACGAGCTAGTAAGTCCTCATTTGGTACTCCTGTTGCCCTCGTGTCTTCCGCTATCACATCCATGTATCTCCTCTTTGGTCTTCTTGCTTTTCTTCTCTCCGGCACATCCATGTCCAACATTCTCCTACTAACATACTCTTCCTGTCTCCTGTCTCTCAATTTCCTAACACGAGCTGTACCCCTTATATATTTGTTCAATATCCTATCTACCATCATAACCCCAAGTAACCATTGGAGCATCTTAAGTTCTGCAATTTCTATCTTAGCTTCCTACGTTTAGATTGTTGCGACTATTCTAATTCTACACAGTAGTGCCGATCTAACTGCTGTCGTGGCAACCTTTCCTTTCACTTTAGGAGACTTTTGTCACACAGCACACCCGTTGCTTTTCTCTATACTTTCCATCCAGTTTACACTCACTTTTTCACCTCCCTGTTGCAGTGGCCGTTCTTGTGCGCTTTGGAACCTAAGTATTTGAAGTCTCCAATCCTCTTTACTTCCATTCCTTTCATTCGAATTTTATTCTCCTCTCTTTCGTTCAAGACTATGTATCCCGCTTTCATTTTGTTTACTTTTAATCTTCTTTTCTTTAAGGCATCAAATCGTTTTCGAAGCTCTTCCTCTGCAACATTTCTTGTCTCACTGCACATCACATTCTCAAATAAAATATTCCATGGTGCCTCTTTTCTTGCCTTTCCTTACCTCCTTCAGTTTATACCTAATAAACAATCATCAGGTTGCAGTTATGTTACATTATATTATATTAATATTATATTACATTATATTTTATTGTATTATATTTTATTATATTATATTATATTTCATTTTGTATTGTATCTTTACCTTATATTTTCTTGACATAATTTTCTGGTAAACCCTCTTATCTTAAAAATTTGGGGCTTGAGTAATTTATGCAAAACCTAAACAGTTGATAATAGTGCATAGTTTTAATAATTTTATGATAGAATGTATAATTTAAAAGATTTTATTTTGTTGATAATTTGTCTTTCATTACAGAAAAGAAAGAGAGACCAAGTGATGAGTTCAAAGGAACAATGCTCAGCAGTCTTGCTGCTGGCATTGCAGCTGGAATCATGAAAGGAAGCCAAGCTTTGGTTAATGGTCTTGGGGAAAATATGGCCACAAAAGTTGCCATGACAGCAGTACACAATACCTTTGGACAAAGCGTTGAAAAACAACCACAGAAGGAAGATCCTTTCGTCCCTTCTCCAATGGCTGCTTCTATCAACTCGCAGAACACAGCAAACGGTAACCCATACGAAAATGGTCCTATCCCTTTTAAAGGTACAACCCTAGCATCGTCATCTCCGAGCGTTCCGTTCTCTCATACAGCAAGTACTGATGATACTTTTCATAATCCTCATGGCCTTCCTTATAACCATCTTCCACAGCATATTGTCAAGTGGGGATTTTATCAGCCTGGGGGTAACATGCCCCCTCCTGATAAAATAGAAAAAAGTCAGCGTGAGATGACAAAAGCTGCTATACAAGCTCATGAAGCAACTGAGCACACGGCTAAGATGATACAAGATAATACCTGGGGAAGACAAAAAGCCTTTGAAAATAAAGGTGAGAATCCCCCTGGTGCTATGCACTTTCGTAATTCTTTTTTTGGTACTGCATTTGACAAAGTAGTAAATGGTAATAAGCCTAAGAGTGTTGATAAGGATATCGACCAAGGGATCGACTGGGACTATAGGCTTTATCATGGGGACGACGATAAAGCTAGCGCGGATCAAGGTTTCGACAGAGCACAACAGAAACACGCAGAAGGGATGCATCGTAATGTATATGGCCATCATGATGAGTATGGCCATCATGATGAATGGGGATTTGGAGATTCAGGGACCTATGGTCACGCTCATAATTGGGAAAACGGTCCTTATTCGCATTGGGAAAATAGCAATGACTGGAGTGATGATGGACAGGGCGATGTTCGTGGCTACAATCATCATAAGCGTCATCACAGAAAACATTACGTGCATCACAATGCTCCCAAAGAGACTGAAAATGATAGAGCAGAATTTCACGAAGTACCAGACACAGATGATTCAATGATTACTTCAGATGCCGATGGTTTACAATTGTCAGAATATGAAAAAACACCAAAGATGTGGAGGGGCAAAGTATCCTGGTTTAGCCCTGAAGAAAAGACATATGATAACTTTCAGCTTGATGACAGGGACTCTTTAAATGAACATTCATTCAACGGATTAAGTAATAGAGCAAAACTTTTTCGAAAAAAGAGAAGAAAACATCACAAAGGAAAACAGAGGCATCTGATAGGAAGCATGGTTAATAAACTACTCCGAGCTGTTCATCGTGCCAAAGAAGCACGTAAGAACCAGGCAAATAATCAGCGCCAGCTACGCACTCTTGCAGCTACATATGGTGAAGCGTTGGTACCAAATTATCCTGGAGAAACAAGAGACCTAAAGGACGATGACAGTAGCGATGAGGATGATGGGGAACTGCCTGAAGATTTTCGACACAACAAAAAGATAGAAAATACAAAGGGTGATGATATGGTTTTAGGAATGTTTAAAAATGATCGCTATTCGGAAATGTCTCCCGGTAACAATGCTGAAGACACAGTATTAAAGAGCACTCCAGCAATTATAGAGGATAAAGATGGCAAGATAATTAAAGGCTCTATTGAGATTAAAAATCCAAACAAACCAATAGTCATCAGAGAAGACGATCTTGGTAATGACTCTCCTCATTTACATTCTATAACGGAAAATGAACTGGAAGACCATTTACCGAAAAGAAGTCAAGGTTCTTGGTGGGATCAGACTGTCAATACAGAATACGAACCCGACAATGCAGATAGCGAATCCAATGGAGAACTTCAAGGCAATAACAGGAAAACGCATGGCTTGTACGATGAAGATCTTAATCAACTTGATACTTTATTAGAAGGGAGAAGGAAAGATGCTTCAAATAAAGGCATGCATGAGGTACAGGATGATGCAGTGAATGAGGCTGATGATGGAGGTCATCATACTACACATAAAGAAGAAGGGCATTCAATGCATGGAGAAGACAGCGAAAGAAATGGAGAACACCACTACCATGGTGACGATGACCATGAAAAATTTCATCACAATGAGCGAGAAGGCAAAAATGATTTTAGCGAGGAAGAATATGGTCGTCACCATTCACAGAGGTCTCGTCACAGAACTGGAGAAAATAGAGACATTGATGATTCTGATAATCATGAGTCAGATGATGAACATAATGACCATTTTCAACAAGAGAGAGGGAACAAGGGCCATGGAATGCAACAATACAACGACAATTCTCACAAAGATGATGAATACTCCTTTGACCATCAACACGAGGACATGGATTCTCAATACAATGATCACCGTCCAATGCATCACGATCACTCGTATGATCACGATGATCACGATGAACACGATGAAACACATCGATTTCACCATTCGCCATATATGCAACATGAAAACAGAGACAACTTTCAGGAACACGATAGCAGAGACTACGAGGACCACCATCATTCTCCTGAAAGTGAAACGTCACATCACGAAGACGACACGAGGTCTCATCACTATCACGAAAACTCGCACGCAGGTTTTCACGACAATGACTACGACAACGAAGGTGTGCAGGAACGAAAACACCAACGGTATGAAAACAGTGACTCCGAAATTAGACACAAATCACGTGATAATGACGACTATGATGATGACCATCACCACGACTATAAACATCACGAAAAGAAGGAAAATTCATATGATCAAGACTATGAAAATTATAAAGACTATGACAGCCACCACGATAATCACGACAGTCACGACGATCATGAAAATCATGAAATACATGATACCCATGAAGGTCACGGAATTCACGAAGACCACGGTATTCATGAAGACCACGATAGCCATGATGATCATGACAGGCATCGCTATCATGACTACCACTCTGATCAAGACGAAGATCATTTTGATGATTCCTCACCTAATTCATACCACCGGTTTGATGCAGAGGACCAGGAACATCGCCACTTTGAAAATAACCAGTACTTCAATAGACACGAAGATAATTACCCAGAACATTGGAGACACCCAGAAGATAATCAGCTTTTTCCGGACAAGATGTTTCTTTTCCACGATCATGTCGGAGATGGACGTCATGAAGATGGAAGTTATGAGCTTGATCACTTGGGTGGAATTAACCGTTATTCTGGAGCTCCAAACCAAGCTAAAAAATACAATTCTTACGGAGGAATTGATGATAGTTATAGTGACGAAAAGGACGATGGCTATTTTAGCAAGGGGCATTACCGACATAACCACGGAAACATTCAAGGAAAACGTCATCGTTCAAAGTTCCATCGCGTTGTAGTCATTTTACATGGTCCTGGCCGAATTTACGACTACGGTAAACGAAACCTTCAACCTTCTGAAACAGCAAGACCGTCTGTGCCTGCATTTGTGCAAAATAAGATTGGTGTAACTGCTACAAAGCCCCTGAGTCTTAATAAAACAGTAAATGTTACTAGGAGATCACAAATTATATCCAAGACTGATCCCCAAACTTTCCTAAATACAAAATTTGAAGAACCATTGAAAACAATTAACAAAACAAATGAATTCCGACACAATCTCAGTAGTATTTTTAACGCAGCGTCTCTTCGAAATCAAAGCAATGTTGCAAGAAAGCAGGTTATCTTTTTTGGCCCTGGTTGTAACTCAATGGCGAAAAGATCTCTCCCGTTAGGTAATAGTGACTGCAGGTCTGCGAATGGTGATGCAGTAAATAAAGTTCAGGACGTAAGCAGTAACTTTGTTAAAACCCAAGGACTTCGTAATAATATGAATGGCCTTGTGTCTGATGTTATACCAATCAACAGAGTCAATGCACAAAATGCGTTCCAAGTAGCTACTCCAACAGATACTTCTTCGTTTAACAGGTTAGCATCCGCTATGGGAAACAACTTACAAGAAAATTCATTATTGTTTAGTAAAAAGACTCAAGAAGGAGATTTGCTTGCCAAACCTGGAGGTAGGTTCAGTGAGCTAGTCTTGTATTTTGTACTCTTATTTCTGAGTAACCAAAATTTAAAAATCTCTTAAGTAACGCTTTTGAAAAGAATTACCTAATATGAACATTGGGTCATATATATGAGGGTTAACAATTATATAGAACAGTTAGCTACTAAATGGCTGAGACTGTGAAGTAAATACAAAAAAAATAGTTTAACCAAAAGATAAGAGTTGAGCTTAAAATGTGCAAGTCGTATGATGAAAGAAAGCTCTCAGAAGTCAGATGTCTGCCATATAGGAAGAAGATTCGTGTTGTTGTATTACGGGCTGATTTTTTTTTCTTTTTTGAGAGAATGTAAGAATATTATTTTAAGTTCAGGTCATATATTGTACTTGGGTTACTTTCTCAAGCGAAATAATTCTTAATTATTAAGTAATTGATGTTGAAATATTACATCATTCATATTCAAGAGCGAATTGTAAAGTATCAGGTCATACATTTTAGTTTCTTCATCACCTGGCCCATTCCGTTTTGAGATTGTAGTTGCCCTAATCTTTTATAATGGGCCCCAATGACCCATTTTTAGAATAGTTCTTCTAATGCAGTTGGTCCCAACCTGGGTGCTAGCATCCCAAGGAGGCGTTTTGAAAATTTTTAGGGGCGATGGAAAATTCTCTGGCGGTAATGGGGAGCTAAATTAATGAAGGGGGTGCTGTTAGAAATAAGAAGACCATAACAAAATCTGCCAAAAATAAAGTAGGACACTGCATAACCTTCATCGAGGATCACACTAAATGATTCGTGTACAAGGGAAGAACTTCTTAAAACATGCGAAAGAATCTCTTGCAATGTTTTTATTTCTTGAAGTGATACAAATGGATCATGAATTGTCAATTCCCTTGTCAATCCCCTAGCTCTCTATCAACACCCTCATTTATGGCGCTACACTGCTACTAATACAATGCAAGCATAAAATACATCGGACGAGAGTGGTATGATACTTTCAAGGTAGTAATCTACTCAAAAGTAAACAATGATATTTGAGAAAGCAAACACTGATACGTAAACCAATAGGACAAGCTAACAAACTACACTTTACATAAAATATTTAATCAGACAAACAAATGTTTCATAAAGCAAGCCAAAACGTACATAACTTATGCTCATTAGTATTCAGTTATTATTTTTGATATCTAACCAGAATAGACCTGACTATATCAAATACATTGTTGCAGAAATTTACACACTTTCATACAGTACAGCTTTTCATTCCGAGCATTGATTGACCTTTTGCAGCTAAAAAACATTCCTGAATCAGTTCAGTTGAGATATAGTTATTTTATGCTTAATATTTCATGTTCACGGATAAATATATGTACAATAGATATACTACATATATATAGTATAGGAAGCTGAAACCTGGAGTATGAGTCTATCTTTATCCGAGGAAGGATCTGAGATAAAAAAGGCTGACCTAGAAGGTCATCCACAGGTAGGGGGCGGCCAATCCCATTTTCAGGGTGAAGGAGGCCTCCAATCAAAAACTTTAATAAAATAAAAAATGTTCAACACTCCCGAAAACCCATAATTTACTATAAAGTAATCTCCTTGACCGTACGAATTCTCGGTAGTATTGAGTATCCCAGCCTGTCAAGCGAGAGACAGAATGTGATAGTAGACCATTTTAGTTCAAAGAACTGCAACTACCTTGACACTTGGGTGGTGGTATAGAAATTATAGTTAATTTAAACTTTGGAAATCTTACGAATGATAATGTTAGCACGTCAAGTAAAAAATGCTATGGAAATACATTAGCAAAAAAAAAAGTGAAAAAACAAAGGAAAGTCCTCTTCGGCGGGGAATCGAACCACTGTCACACACACATCAGATTGTAGACGTTTACATGTATATATATATTATATATATATATATATATATATATATATATATATATATTTTCCTGACGAGTGAGTAAAATCACGAAACAGGCTTGTCGAAATGGATAGTGTAGTTTTTTGATTCTTTCCAACTTATTATATCTTTTATATATATATATATATATATATATATATATATATATATATATATATATATATATATAAATACCAGTATAAAAGTAATTATTACCTATTGACAGTGCTAAATAATATAAGAATATCAGAGCTATCATATGTTATATATATATATATATATATATATATATACTTTGTTTGATGAATTTCTTTCTCCTGAAATTTGATTAATAATTTAATACAAATGCTTGCTCAAGGTGGTGATACCTCCAAAATCTATTTTCACCTTGAAAAAACCGATGACAACCCGATAAAACCCTCAGACTCAGTAATATAATAATTAACATCACCCTAAAAAGCTGTTAAAAGTCTACAATCAGAGAAGGTAGCACTTTTTCGTTGTGATGAGCAGTTAAGGATGTATCGTTTATTCATATCGGATTAATTCTTCAGTGATATTTTCTGTAGCAGTCAAAGGATGATGCTATTTACTAGTCCTTTTCTTTCGCATTCACAGTAAATTTACAATACACTACATCATGACATACCTTTTCCTTTCTGAAGATTCATCCTATGTCTATTCTGTTTGATGTTTACATAAACGCATAATTACTAACATCTCGAGAATACCTTCATCAACTCTCATCCGTATGAAAGCAATCTCGTCAAGTTAGAAATGATGTGATTATATATTGAGTTTTATTTTCCAATTTAATACATATTGAAGGGTGTTGGTTTCTTGATTTCTTTATTAGTAATACATACTTAAACAAACAAACACACACCGATCATTAAAAATTGTGAAAATATATTGAGTATACATGTATTTTTATTAGTAGATACATGAAATTTTTCAAATACCCTGGAGATCAGTGTAATAATATTTAAAAAACTTTGTATGAAGCCGAGGATATCTGAGCTTACATCCCTTCGGACCAAAAGCAGGCAAACATTCTTTTCAATCAAGAAGTCCAATGGACTTAAAAAATAACTTTTCATGTTATTGGTTTCTAGGTTTAAGCAACTTAAATTTTGAATAAGCTATTGAATCATGATTAATATACGCTATACGTATCAAAATAAGCAAAACATTATAAAGTTTTTATCTTTTAGTATGTTTTTACCACGTATGATTGCATGATTATTAACCACGTAAGAAGAATTAATCTTGTTTAACCAAAAACATCGTAAACAATCTCCGAAATATTCCGATAATGACCATAGTTGTAAACAAGTAGTTTAAAATAAAAGGGGTTTTTTAGTCTTTACTCTGACTGCATTTTTATCAATCTGTAGTCGACGTCGGAGATCTTTTAAAAATAAGGAGCAGATTAGGTGATTAAAATATGTAACAAGACGAGGCAAGCAAAGCTGATTAAACTACAAGACCAGTTCATCATATCTTGACTCAGTCACATCTATTGTTAGTGAAGTATAAAGTAAATAAATAAATAAACAAATAAATAAATAAACAAATATATAAACAAATAAATATGCAAATAAATAAACAAATAAATAAACAAACAAATATGTAAATAAATAAAAAAATAAATATGCAAATAAAAAACAAATAAATAAACAAATAAATATGCAAATAAAAAACAAATAAATAAATAAACAAATAAATATGTAAATAAATAAACAAATAAATTTGCAAATAAATAAACAAATAAATAAATAAACAAATAAATATACAAATAAATAAACAAATCAATAAACAAATAAGTAAACAAATACATAAATAAATATTAAAGATGACTTTTGACCCCAAACAATCACAATTTTGCCTGGTGTACAGTATAATGGAATCCAAGAAAACAAGATTTAGATTGGTAATTTCTTTTCCTTCACATTTGACATTGCACATTTGTATGAACTTTGTCTCAGTAATAGGTTTCGTTTATTTGAAAAAAAACCCTTAAAAATAAAAGCTGACAAAACAGAAGTCTATCCAACACCTGTACTTTATTTACTTTCCTTGTCGAAAGAAATTACTGCCCAAAAAAACTGTCAATATTTGAAAAGTGCTAAAGTAATACTGTGACAAACTAGTAACATACTCAATTGGGAAAGTGGTGGAGTATTAAAGAGATCTACTAGTAGAATAATTAGGATGTCATCATCATCAGGACCTCAGCCAGTTCGGCCATTGGTGCACCGATGATTTGACATCGTTTCTGCACGATCTTCTATCGTAAGTCCGATGACAGGCCTCTTGCAAGCTAAGACCCGTCCAATGTCTTAAGTCGCTTTGTCAAATTCTTTTCGGCCTCCCTCGAGTTCTCAATCATTCACAGCTATCCTGTATGAGGTCTTTTGTGATTTTCCCTCTACGAATTTGATGCCCAAAGAAAGTCAATTTTCTTTTCGTCACTCTTTGCATGAAGGTTTCCGGCCTTTGATGGTCCCCTTGAAAATTTTCTATGATCTTAGTCCATACACAATCGTTACTTTTTCTTTCTTTCCAAGATATTCCCAACAACCTGTAACATTTCATTTCAAAAGCTTCTATCTTTCTTCGTACCTTCTCTGTTATTGTCCAACTTTCGCTGCCATACATAAGAATGCTTTTCACCAATGAGTTTAACAGTCTGACTTTCGTCTTTATTTTCAGCTTTCTCATCTTCCAAATTCTTTCTAGTCTTGCAAGCACACTTGTAGCCATATCTATGCGACGTTTTGTTTCAGTTTCAATCCTTCAGTTCTCTGTGAGTGTTGCACCAAGGTATTTGAATTATTTGACTTGTTCCAGTTGTACACCATTGACATTTACTACAACGTTCTCGTCTACGTTTTTTCAGTGACCAAGATGTAAAATGGGAAAAATGTATATGTGGTAAAAGGGACAACTATTGAAATGGAAACTTGTCAAATTCCTGAAACAGTGCAGAAAAAACGTTTAAATTGAAATATGTAATCAGTAACGTTACTGTAAACTGACAAAGTGGTAAAATGGTATAACATTAACTCAAATGTTAAATTACTTATGTTGTGATGTGGTAAGGAGGAAACTGGTTATAACAGTTAAATGATAGTTTATATATAAACAAAAATACACTTAAATAGAGATATTGGTAATTGTTGGCGCACCAAAAGATGGTCTTTGCAATTATGCTTTAAGAATACATAAGTATGGGTTTTTTATAAGTTTAGACTTTAGCAAGGATAAATGCGCCCAGCTGCTTCAGTGTAGAGGTTTGCATAGAAATTGGAAAAGGACTTTGTGATTAAAACTCATTTTCACATTTTTGTTTCTTTCTCTCTGCTAAATGTATTTTCGAAAACATGAAAATTTAGTAGGTTGCCACTTATAAACAATTTGTGTACAATACGCTTAAAGTTACAAAAAGGGTGTTCTTGAGAACTAGGGGTAAGTGGTGCTGTAAAACCTAAACAATATTTTTTTAATATATAAGCTATGAAGAATTTTCTATATTTGTAATTTTTGCTTTTTCCTTTTAGTTTTGGGATTATCAAGCATAACACAAGAAGGATCTCCTTGGGGAAGCAATTTTCAGCACAATGAAAATCCCCATTTCAACCAACGGCTTGATTACTCCACACATTACTCTCACAATCTTTGCGAAGGTTCTGACTGCGACTTTTCACGCGCCCACAGTTCTCGAGGAACTCATCTCGATCAAGACCAAATGAACTCCTTAAATCTAAACAGAAGACGGGAAGAATGTTATGGACCGTCTTGCAGATCTGAAATAGAAAGTCATGAATCGGACGATAATAATTTAGTAACCGGTATGGAACAGAGTCATCACAGAGTTATGTTTGACCATCATCCAAGGCATTCGAAGTGTCATGGTGATGATTGTGAAATGGACAGTTTTAGTCCAGATATTCCCAATGAAAATGAGGCTGATATATCATCGCTTAAACACGATCGACAGTTTCGTAACGAGAATGAAAAATTGCAAGGCATTATTGAAAAAACAAATCGTGAAAAAGAGCCACTGAAAGAATTGGAACCAGAAATGATGGCAAAGATTAAGGAAATTCAAAACTCCTTTGACCCAAACGATAAATCTATGTACGATGTTGATAAAAGCAGAAAACAAGCTGCCATGGATCAGATGGAAGCACTTGCAAAAGCAGTAGGTGGTTCTGATAGTGTTAATGTGCAGAGCGATGATAACGGTGGAAAACACTCTGACGAGCGAGAGAGGGATGACGATGAAGAAGATACAGATGTTAGACATAATTATGATGACAACCACCATGATGATGAGGAAAGACATAAAGAGCAGACTAGGCACAGGGTGGATAGCGATAGAGAGCATGAAGATGACGACATCATGGAAAAACACGGAAGTTCATTTGACAATGGTGATGAAGATGGAAACTCTGATAGTTATGAACGACTTACAGAGAGAATGAAGCATCACAATAGTCTAGAAGGTGTACCTGAGGTTACCCTAACAAAAAATGTGCCTCGGGTAAGCAAGTTTTTTAAAGGTCAAGAACAAACACATGTCGAGGATATTCTTGCTGGTGAAGATGTAAAAATTGGAAACGAAGGGGTTAAATTTTATCATAATCCTGTAAGAAAAAGTAAAGATAATGAGGTAATAAATTCTATTAATAAAATTGCAAGCGATGACAGACTGGAGGGTGCAGTAAGTGAATTGAGGGAAAACTCTAGAGCAACTGCTGTACCCTCTGACAGGGACTACCATTATCGTCATCACGAAAGAAGAGATAAAGAAAGATACCAAGATGAAAATAATGAAGAAGAAAATGGTAAAGATAGACCACCTCCGGAGAAATTCAGTTTTGAAGAATCATTCCATGAGTCCCCTGAGGATGCTTCTTTCAAAGGACACATGACTGAAGAGCACCATACAGAAACAAGTCATTCTAGTGATAATAACCATAAACTTAACGACCAAGAAACCTTAGATGATCATAATTACTTAGCAAAAGACAAGGAACGAGAGGGGGAAGATGAGAGACTTAACGAGGATGGGGATGAAGGTGATGTTCAAAATAACTTTCATCATCATCATTTTGGTCACATTGGTCCGGGTCTTCATACAGGACATCATTTTCCTCATCATCACCACCATCATGATACACATCTTCCAGAGGATAACGATAAAGATCATTACAAAGAAGAACATCGCCATGAATTTGATCATCACGATGACCATGATCACGATGATGAACATGATAACGAAGATGAGCATGAACACGATGATGACGATCATGATGGTGAGCATGAACACGAACATGAGCATGAGCATGAACACGATCACGGTCACTATCACGACCACGATCAAGATAACGAAAATGAAGAAGAGGAAAGAGAAAGTAATGAACACCATCCACGTCAAGATGACTTTGCTGAGGAACAATTGCATCACTATCCTCAGCAATCACATCACTACGATAGTATTAATACTCATTCTTTTCATCAGAGGTTTAATGACTATGTCCCTGCTCGATTTAGTTCTTATTCTCACCATCATATGCGAAACGGCGAAGACTTTGAGCAAGGTCATTCACGTCAAGATGAAAATTTAGAGAATGATGGTTTCGAACGCCATGGTATACACAGGCTACGAGGAAGAACCTCGAATTTGAAGGATAAAGAAGACGATGACAGTATAGATTCTTCTATGATCCATAAACTGCAACATTATACAAACCGCCCAAAGGAAGAGCTTGATGAGGAAGGTATAGGTGAAGTCAAAGACAATGTCAACAAGCAAGAAAGTTTACACGATCGTATTAGATTTAATCATCATGATCTTGCAGATAAGGCTCTAGTAGAGCAACTTGCGTTGCCTGATCCAGATGACTCAATAGGTAGTCATCATCATTCCAATAATATTCATTTCCTGCATGATTCACTGGGGCATCTTCAGTATGTTGATATAAATAACAAAGGTCTAGTGAATAATGTTCATCCAAGTATTGACGCTGTGCAGTATGATTCCGCTTCTTATCTTCCAGGTAATCATCAAACACGTCAGCATCTTCACAGTCTAAATATTGGAGATAACCATGACTTGCACAGTTTTCCTTCAGTCGCATTTGATAACAAAGTAACTGATAATGGGTCTCCTAACTTAAATGCAGTTCTTTCTTCACTTTCTGGAAACAATGCCGATGGAAAAAATAATGATAATCTGAATACTCCATTACCATTTTCTAACACTCCACAAGATCAAAAGAAAACACCACAAATCATAGTCCAGCTAACAGCCAAAAGACCTGAAACCAATTTACCAATATCAATATCTAAGAAAGGCAATGCAGATTCTTCTGACTATCAAATACAACAGGTTCAAGAAACCATTCCCCTTCTTCAAGAATTTATTAAACCTGGCCGTACATCTACCAGTCGTGATTCGAGCCCTGATTATCCAATTACATCGGACTTGGTAAATTCACATGACGTTGTCGTTGGCGCTAAACGAAACACCACTGATATGCCTCCTACAGGAAAAATAAAAAGCAAACTAAGACATAATCATCCAAATGCCTTAAGTAAAAGCCTTGAAGGATTTACTGCTGCACTGTCTAGATCAGGGAACCCTAAAATCGATAAAAATACAATTTACCGATTAATAAAAGCAACGGATGACTTACTGAAATCTTCGGTATCCACACCTGATTCTACATCAAAGCAAAAAATTAAAAATGCCTCTGGTCTAGAGAAATCTTCAATTGTTACACCAGATTCTGAACAGAAACAAAAAGTTAAAAACACTCCAAGTTTACCTAAACCTTCAGTTTCTATATCTGATCTTTCGGACAAACAGAAAATGAAAAAGACCGCTGAAACCGGCAGACAAGCACCGATAAATGATATTAGACCCAGTAGAAAGGTGACCATACCGAGGCCCACACCTAGCTGGACACATAAAATTAAAAAAGTTGCCATTAAGAAACAGAGACGTCAGAAATATAAGATATAAAATTGCAAACAAGATAGGGTAGTTATGTTCTATGCTATTTAAAATATCATCAGAGCCGGGTATATGTTCTATCTAATTCAATACTTTTTATTGCTATCTTTAAGTTTTGAAATAAAGGTCAACTTAGTTGCAATAAAAACAAATAAGAGTGTTTTGTTGCTAGGTTATTTTCTTTCCAATTCAAAATCACTATAAATTCAAATACTTCAAAATACATCGATATGTTCTATTCTAAAAACCATAATAATCCTAAAATACCTCTTTATCTGTTTTTCAAATTTGCTCATTTTTTATAATATCAAATGCAACTTTTAAAAAAAATTCTCAAAACTCGATGCGCTTTGCATTCAAAATGAAACATAGTATTTCCTTGTGTTACAATAAGTCCCAAAAATACTATATAATAAATTTTCGGTCTTTTCCAATTTTTGTCATTACCCATTGATAGTAATTTTGGAGAAACAATTGCTTTGGTCTTAAGAAATGGAGATTAAAAAATTAGATTCCTAAATCTGAGATTATGGTGCACAGACTTATGCCTCGTCATGAACTTCACTCTCCCCCCCACTCCCTCTTCCCTACTGACTATTAACGAAATCTAGGATTATGGATTTGGCTTGCAGGAAAAGCTTGGGAAGTTAAAAAGTTTTTAAGAGGAAGTTTATTTTTTGGCTCAATAAAAAATTCCTGGTTCCCAAAATTAATAACTATAAATAACTATATATATATATATAAATGAGTAAAAATTTACTTACCCTTGCAATTTCTATTCAAGTTATTAAATAAAAAATAAAATTTCGTATGCATTTAACGAAGTTGTTGTTCTCTCCTTCCTCCACACCGGAATGGCTCTCTTGAAATATAAGAAATTATAAGAGAAAAAAGATTTACAGTTATTATGGAGCTAATATCAAGTATTTATAAGATTAAATATTTCTTGGTATTTAATAAACTTAAGGAAATATGAGGAAATAGAACAGGATAAGTTATTGTGATGTTACGAAGTGTCATAAAGTAATACAATAAACCATAGAATAACATGAAATTCTANTATATATATATATATATATATATATATATATATATATAAATGAGTAAAAATTTACTTACCCTTGCAATTTCTATTCAAGTTATTAAATAAAAAATAAAATTTCGTATGCATTTAACGAAGTTGTTGTTCTCTCCTTCCTTCACACCGGAATGGCTCTCTTGAAATATAAGAAATTATAAGAGAAAAAAGATTTACAGTTATTATGGAGCTAATATCAAGTATTTATAAGATTAAATATTTCTTGGTATTTAATAAACTTAAGGAAATATGAGGAAATAGAACAGGATAAGTTTTTGTGATGTTACGAAGTGTCATAAAGTAATACAATAAACCATAGAATAACATGAAATTCTATTGATAGAGGAAAGTGTTGTAATGTCTAGCAATATGCTTGTAGTAACATGGAATACTTTGTGGTATTATAAAGTGTTTGATTGCATTACAGATTCCCAAAAGATATTGTAATTTCTATTAATGCACCACAAGTTCTGAGGTTTTATAGAATATTTTAAGACACAACAATATCTCTCTAGACCTCAGGTGCACTATCAATTAGCAAAGGTAAAGTAACAACTATGGATCCAAATATTACTTTTCTTAGATATTATATTTCACAGACTTATTGCTCAGACAGATATTTTAAAATGTAGTTAAAAAATTGCCCATCTGGAGAGAAATATCTTTAGATATATTGTCCATTTTCCGCTTAGTAATAAATCCATACCCTCACCTTTTCTAGATACTTGAATCAGTGCCGTTTAATAATCAGAGCCGGCTTCGACGAACTATTAAAGTTTTTAATTCAAATCAAAAGGAAACCCAGGTCCAGAATAGACTCCTCACTGTTGACCAAATCTTAAATTTCGTTATTTGATCTTCCAATTCTTTAGTTATGGCTTTATATATACATATGTATATATACATATATATTCATATATATAATCACATATATACATATATATTTTTGAGGGGTCATAATAATAATATAAGATTTTGACTTTCAAACTGTGCCACACCCCTCTGTTTAATGGTGCTTAGAGCATTTCATCTTTTATTGTCTTAACACGTCTTTCTTCAATCCATTTCATTAAGGTGTTTATCCCCAAAATTCCGTCTTTATCTGTTGTTTCTTTTCCCTTCATCTCTCTAGTATATATCTCCCCCACCCCTGTTCTCATCACATGCCTCGTAAGTCTTATCAGTTTCCTTTATTATTTTTTTAAACCAAAATCAGCTCCTTTAAATGAATCTTTATGATGTAGTTTCTCTGTCAATAGTCCTCATCATTTCACAACTCTTTAACGATTCTCTCATATCCGGTAGAATTTTTGGTCAGTTGTTACCAATAAAAATGTGAAAGTACAACAAGTCTTTCCTTTTGAATATATAGGTTATGATTCGCGTTTGGTACGAAAACTTGTTTCGATTCGACTGGGTTTTCTACCTAATAAGGCACTTTGGTGGTTTATAGTTTTTCTGAGTTTGCATTTTGTCAATTGAAAATCAAGCGTCACCCATGAAGATAAGCTATAATTTAATAAGCGTTGTATTAACAAAGGCAAAGCTTTCATACGCACGGTAACGCCAATTGAAGGAATTATTGTGCCACCCGAACATATTTCTTCCTTTGGTTTGAAGAAAATCATGTATAAATATAACAGGCTTTTTAAGGCAATTATCCAGCCAAAAAATACATAATATGCGAAACTATATAAATCACTACCTCGCATAATTTATTGCTACTGTCCTTCTACATAGCAAATTTGGAGGGATAACTTAAATATTTACTAAACCCAATGTATTCTAAATAAGTACTACCTAATTTAAAGTTTCAAGTTTATAACTTGGTTGTAATCAGACAACAACTTGGATTTTTAACAAGACATGAGGAAGAACACTTTCCTTTTTGAACATTATTTATAATTGTACGAAATTAACATAATGAATTGAAATATTATTACCAGATTATAGCATTGCTGGAAGTTAGTTTGTTTTGATTCTTTCGAATATCCTATTTTCCTTGTAATAACAGCTTGTCTATTAATTTGGCTGGCAAAAAATATCCTATCGGTCCCCGACATTCACACTACATAACAACCTGTACACTTTGTATTGAAAAGCTAAAAGCAACAACACCTTTGAAAGAATCGAGAAAAAAATCCAAATTAAGATTGTACTTATTTCATTCTGTTCCTGTTCTGGATAAGATACAAATACAGGCAGGAAAAAATTGTTTTTTCAATTGAGTTTGAAATAAAATTTTATGAAGAAGATGCAAAAATAATAGATGCTATTCTTTATCCGCTGGTGAGGAGCCCTGGCTTAATGGTTAGTGCAACTGCACCGTAACCAAGAATTCCGGGTTTGATTCCTCGAGCGGATGATTTTGAAAATTCACAAAAAAAAGCCATTGGTTGGCGTCAGGAAGGGCATCCGGCCAAGAAATTCCTCACTGCCAAATCCAATTCTCTGTGAAGGGCATCGTCTGGGCCCCAGTTACTGGGGGAAAATGACGTTAAAATTGAAGAACTACATATCACTTTATATTTATGTTTTGAGTCAAAAGTCCTTTTTGATCTACGTTATGGTATGGCACCACTTTTCTGAACAACTAGCCCCTGTCACCAAGTAGTTCCGCATTATCAAAGTATAAGACAGCTTTTCTAATCATTTCAGTCACCTGACGACTGGGAAAGTATCTAAGGAAACGTAGCTCAGAAAAAGCTTACGTCTCAGGACATCATCAATAGCCTACATTAATGATTTTTACATTAAATCATGAAATTTTAATGTTAAGAATCACTTTGTTGCTTTTGTTATTCTTCTCTTGAAATAATAAATCGTTACTGTTTAATAGAGAAAAGGTACAAACATTACCCTGCCGCCCAGTTTTCACCCATGATTAGAATTTTTGTCCTTGTTTAAGAGAATTTTTCCTTACAACCTGTGATAAGTTTGCTTGAAATCATTGAGAAAGTATTTCATTCTACAAATATAATAAAATAATAGCTTAAAACTGGTTAAAAATTGAGTGCGAAAGAGCCCAGGTTTGGTAAGCGTTTATTAATTAACTTTTCAGTTTCCTTAAAAATTGAAGATTTTTCAGGATAGAGTGCCGATTTGTTTTGCCACGCCCTAAAATAAATATTTAAGCAAATCATGAGCAACTATAAGAGCTAAAATCTTTCAAATTTTAGAATTTTAGGCGACTCCGAGGTCTGGTCTGGTCATGAGCCCAATTGTCTATTAAAAATATGCATATGGCATTTAGGTTTAAAGTCTGGCGTTTTGTGGTCGTGAGTAAATTTGGTACGATGTTTCAAGCTTGTCCATTAATAGTGTATGGTCTCTCCGTACGCTTACCACTCTGAAAGCGGTTGCAGGATTAGGATTACGGTTAAGGTAGTAGTAGTAGTAGTAGTAGTAGTAGTAGTAGTAGTAGTAGTAGTAATAGTAGCGTATGGCTACATCTCCACATTATGTCTCCTCAGCCAGTTTCTGAATTCCTCATCACAATCGAGGACGGTGTCAAAACCTACCTCCAGTCTGGTTGTTGGGCACTGGAGGACGATGTGTTTTGCAATCTCCTGGGTTCCACTGCAGTGGGGACAGTCTGCAGTGTCTTTTAGTCGTTATTTTTACATGTTGGCTGATGTTCTACCATGGCCTGTCAGCAGTTGGTTTGAGGAGACCCATTGTTTTCTGGTCTTATTCTGGAAGCCTGGTAGTTTTTCAGCAGGGTCTTTAATAATTTCTATTCCCGATGGTATGTACGCAAACCACCAGTCTCTCCATGCCTCTGTCATGTTGTAGTTCTCAATTTCTGATTGGTAGAAAGTTCTTCTGGATTTTAACCTCGTTGTTTTGGAGGCGTTGCTAACAATGTCTTTGAGAGGGGTGTTGCNCCACTGCAGTGGGGACAGTCTGCAGTGTCTTTTAGTCGTTATTTTTACATGTTGGCTGATGTTCTACCATGGCCTGTCAGCAGTTGGTTTGAGGAGACCCATTGTTTTCTGGTCTTATTCTGGAAGCCTGGTAGTTTTTCAGCAGGGTCTTTAATAATTTCTATTCCCGATGGTATGTACGCAAACCACCAGTCTCTCCATGCCTCTGTCATGTTGTAGTTCTCAATTTCTGATTGGTAGAAAGTTCTTCTGGATTTTAACCTCGTTGTTTTGGAGGCGTTGCTAACAATGTCTTTGAGAGGGGTGTTGCCTGTTGTATTCTTCAATTTTATAATGAACTTTTGATTGGCTCATTCTCTCCTGATTTCTGGTGGTGTAATGTGACTTGGTGCTGGGAGCCACTGTATTGTTGTTGACTTTAGGCATCCTGTAATTATTCTCATGGATTCTCTCAGTTTTATGTCTATCTTTTTTGCATGAGGACTTCTTCACCACACTGGGGCACAGTACTCTCCAACACTATAACACAGTGCTAGTGTAGACGTTTTAAGTAGTTGATGTGACTCTCCCGAAGAGTTACTAGCCAGTTTTCTATGGAGGCAGTTGCGTTTTGCTTTGCTGTTCCGTTCAGGTATGTTTTCTAGTTCAGTTTAAGTAGCTTGTCTATTATCTAAATGGAATATAGCAGATACTGATTTGGTGGTGTTCATTTTTAAAAACCTTTGGTTAAATATTTTTAAAGCTGTTTTGTTTCTTCGCTAAGAGAATTTTCAATTATATTCCAGTTGTATGATTGCTGGGCCAATACCCAGTCATCCGCATAACCAAGTTGGATGGATTGGCTGACAGGCATGTCATTTATATATACATTGAATAGAGTTTGTGCGATGACTGACCCCTGAGGAACGCCATTTTTCATTTTCCTTGACTTGCTTTTGTCTCCTCCAAGTACCACGTGAAATTGTCTTGAGCTGGTCATAGTTGAGAGGAGTTTCAATACTTTTCTGCATGGTATTATCTTTGCCAGTTTTACCATAAGTCCCCCTGTATATACAGTGTCGTAAGCTGCTGAGAGGTCTATGAAGACTGCACCTGCCTTTAACTTTTTTTCAAATCCAGATTCAATGAATGATGTCACTGCCAGAACTTGTTCTGTAGTGCGTCTGTGAGGTCTGGAGCTTGCTTGTTGGTGTAATATATCATTGTCTATGTGTGGCGTGATTCTTGGAAGAATGATCCTTTCAGGTAATTTATATAGGCAACAAAGAAGTGATTTTGGTCAATAGTTAGTTAGTTCTGTAGCTAGTTTCCAAGGCTTGAGGATGGCAATGACTATCGCATGTTTCCATTGTTGTGGATACGTGCCCTTTTCTATTATGTCAGACATGGTATTTGCTAACCAGTTGATTGCTTTTGGTCCGAGATGAGTGAGCATATCTGGATATATACCATTCATGCCAGCTGCTTTTACATTTTTTACCTTCTTAAGGGAACCTTGTCAGTAACCCAGTCAAATACTCCAACACAGCGGGCCCCTAGGTGGCGGATAGGGGAGTTCTCCGTAATGGGGTAGCTGTGAATATTCAATAAGCAGCCCCGGACCAATTCATGGGAGACCCTTTGGCAAGTCCGAGTAACCATAAGCCACCCTCCTAGGATCACAGGGAAACCATGGAGAGCGGCATAGTGGATGTAGATATCAGCGGAAGAATAGGAGCTGCCTGTCAACGGTAATGCCCACAAAACGTTGAACACAACTTCAAGGTCACCCAGCTTAGTTAGGTAACCACTGCTCATACCAGAGATGGATCACCACGTCAAAGATCAGCGGAAAAGAGTGATCCAAACAGGCGTCCAGACAAGGCTTCCCTTCTCGAGGACCCACATCTTCACATCTCAATATGCCTTATGGTTTCGGTCATTGTTAGGGAATACTTGTTCAATTCATCAAGCATGTCTCTCACAAACTGTCCATACATGCTTTATCCATTCATTTTTTGGGGGGCTCCAACACATTTCTTATCCTCCTAACCTCTTTTTTTGGCACAGCTCTTTCTGTCTCATCTGTTATAGCTACCCTAACACCTTATATTAACTTTTCAGTAGATTCCTTGACATACATTCCCAGGTTGTTTTCTTTGTTCTAATACAAAACCCTGCACTTATCAGCCTGTTGCCATCTCTCTTCTACTCAAATACAATATGTCCACATTACTCCTTAAATTCAGTGCCCCGTATGCTGTGTCCCTTTTGCTGACAAATTTTTCCTTGTTTTCCTATACATACCCTGAAGTCCATTTTCTTCGCACCCAAGAATACATCTCTCAGTATTTTTATTGCCTAAGTATTATTTGCAATTATCTTATTCCTCCCGTTAAATTTTAATTTCAAAATAAGATGCACTCTCCTTTAATATTCCTTTTACATTTGTCTTTCATCTCATTCTGTTTAACTTCATCCAGATCAATTATACCGAGATAGGTATAGCCATTTTCATTAACGGCCTCCATTATTTGTCCAGAGGGGAGTTCAATTTCATCAGAATGGCTGAGTTCTCCCCTTTTTAATATGATAACTGCACATTTCTGAAGTCCAAATTCCCTTCCTATACCTTCACTGAACACATATGATAATATGACTTCTGCACATTTCTGAAGTCCAAATTTCTTTCCTAAACCTTCACTGAACACATGTGATAATATGACAACTGCACATTTCTGAAGTCCGAATTCCCTTCCTATATCTTCACTGAACACATATGATAATATGACAACTGCACATTTCTGAAGTCCGAATTCCCTTCCAATATCTTCACTGAACACATATGATAATATGACAACTGCACATTTCTGAAGTCCGAATTCCCTTCCTATATCTTCACTGAACACACATGATAATATGACAACTGCACATTTCTGAAGTCCAAATTCCTTTCCTAACCTTCACTGAACACATATGATAATATGACAACTGCACATTTCTGAAGTCCAAATTCCCTTCCAATATCCTCACTGAACACATAGACACTGTCCATCAACGATCTTAACTGAACTTCATTCTTGCTGTTAAGCTTAAGATCATCCATGAAAAGTAAGTGATTAAGTTTAAATTCTTTCTGGCCCATTCATAGTAAGCGTTGACTTTGCGCAATAACAATGACAAGGGTATCTAACTGGTTATGGTGATAAACTCTTATCTTCCAAGGTTTTCTTATTTACATTAACATCCCCTAAAACATCCCCATTCAAGGTTAATGATAGTTTCCATTGTCTGATACAATTTTTCAGTAGTGTCTTTACGTTATCTGCAATTCCAAACATTTCGAGGTATTCAATACTCTAACCATGTGACACAAAACTTTAGGCCTTCTTATAATCGACCAATGCCATAGCAAAGTTGTTATGTCTCTTTATATTGTCCTTTACGACCGTTTTATTAATAGCCTGGTCGTTCGTCCCTCTACATTCCCATTTACAATCTTTTTGTTTCTCTGGGCAAAATTTTTTTAACTTCATATACGGACAGATGATATCTACAATAATACTTGTCACTGATTTCCAAATCTTTGCCAGGCAGGCTATGGGTCCATAATTATCGAAACCATTGTCTTTTAATAGGTTTTCTTGGCAAAGGATTGTCCAGCTATATATGAGCCATTCGAGTATTTCATTTAATCCTGACAGCATAGTATTCAGTTGATCAGCTATCCTTTCATGCAAGTTACTAAATTTCTTTATCCAAAATCTTTCTTTCCCATCAATAGCGGGTGCTTTCCAATTAGGCTGTTTCCTACATTGTTTTATTACATTTTCTTTACTGATGATTAGAGCTTCGATTCTGGCTTCGTGCATTTCCCTTTTTTGTTTATTAAACCATATGGCCTCTTTGTTATGTTCTTTCTTCACAGACCATAAATCATTCCAGAATTTTTTTTTCTCCTCCGCATCAGGTACCGTCGTTACGTCTGTTTCTACCATTCAGTTCATTATCGAATTTGTTTCGGTCGACATAGAACATTTGGTTTTACCAAAACTAATCAATTCTTTGAATATATCTTCTGGATTTTGCACTTTTCGCAATAATGCTTTCCTTTAGTCCGTTTGTAACGTTATTTAAACCTTCCCTTTCAATTCCATATTTAGCATTAAGTTCTTGAAAAGTTCTCTTTCTTTTTAACATTCACTTCTTTTCTTCTTGACCTCTTCGGATGCCAAATTGGTATTTGAAGGTACTCTGGTAGGCGAACAGGTGCTACACCTTACCCAAAGGTGATTTGAAGGTACTGTATCTGTGAAAAGAGTAGCCTCATTCGCCCACGTCGTCACTCCACAGCCGGATGCTCTATTCAATCAAAATAATAGTAATAATTATAATAATAAGTCCTGGGTGTTGACAAAAAACTTTCATCTGCTAAAACATATGATAAAAAATAAAAACGTCGGGTGGTACACTGACTATGGTCTAGAAATATTTGGAAATTTTGAGGATATAAAATCGAGTGAAAGCGAAAAGGAATTCTTCAGATTTTAAAAAAGTACATCGGAATATATCGGTGTAAATGAAAACTAAAAGTCAGATTTCCCCGACTTCGTTAATAATTTGGTAAACATTACCTATCAACCTACAAAAAAGAAAAAAGGCATACTGAATAAATAAATAAAAACACAATCAAAACATTTTATAAACATTATTTAATCTGACCAAAACAATAAACAGATGAAACACAAATGTTATGGGGAATATTTTTATTTTTGACAATCCTAAAATAACATGTAGACAAGTCTCACATAGCAGATGTTTTAATGAATTTATTTACAACAAATTCAACAAAAAAACAAAATTCAAAAATTCAACATAAGGAGAAGAATAGAAATTTCTGTAAACAAAAAATTCAATCAAAGCTTTAACTAAAAGTACATAAAAATAGGCTACAGTTGCATGAGATACATAAAATCAGTCACAACATCCCATGAATGGTCATTCAAAAATTACGCAAGAGTAAAATTTGCATTGTTACCCCTACCTCCCTCAATAAATCTCTGTGAAGGGACAAGTTGGCACTATTAAGCGTTAAGTAACAGAATTTTTCAAACACCTCCTTCCATCTTGACCATCTGCTTTAACTACTTAAGTATGAAATTAATTACATCCACAACCCTCAAAGATTTTTATACCATACTCAAAGTTTTTGTCAAGTTTTTCTAAATAATATCTTGACAAACAAATATCAAGTGAAAAAGTCCAACCTTGTAGTATAAATGACACGGTTTTCAAAAAGCATTAATTAAAGTAAACATTATTTTTAAAAGACTAA
Source organism: Morbakka virulenta (assembly GCA_003991215.1). Classification (NCBI taxonomy): domain Eukaryota; kingdom Metazoa; phylum Cnidaria; class Cubozoa; order Carybdeida; family Carukiidae; genus Morbakka; species Morbakka virulenta. The sequence goes on from RDPX01000074.1 coordinate 1,532,155, forward strand.
GAATTATGCACAAAGATTTTTGAGTTCAGATCTTAAACTTGCTTTATCTTCTCTTGTTTTGTCGCTGCAGAGGTTTAAGATTATCAATAACTTTGGGGGGGAGGGGGGATCCCGTTTTTTAATTCACTTCCTGTATTGCTCAGGTCTTTCTCAGAACAACAGGCGCGTTTTTTCAAGACAAGACATACCATTTAATTCTTTTAACTTGATTTTGCCGAATTAGAGACCCAGTGGATACTTTTTTCAAGTTGCCTTTTATTAGTGACAGACATAAAGATCAGTAACGTCTGCTTCTGGGCAACTTATCAGAGAAGCTCTCTGAGGACATTGTTTTCGAAGGGTTTCTTTTTGCCCATTTAATACTATTAATTGTACACTTTTTTAAATACTGGATAAAGTTAGAAATGATGCTTGACAAGTTATAAGTTTGATGACTTTATAGGAAATCCAGTCTAAAAAGCCAATGATCAAAAGGATTTGACTGGTTAGAATTACCAATCGGTTCAAAATATTGCCAAAATTGATGTCGATAATATAAAGCGTCATAAAAAAAACACAGAGAACTGTATATTTTTCGAGAATAAGATTCTAAATTAATTTAAATACAAGAAAAAGAACAAAATCACCTGAATTAAGACGGGTTCCCAGGGTTACGACCCGTACTTCAACAAAATGCTCTTGTAATTAATTAATTAATTAATTAATTAATTAATCTGATAATATCCACAAGTAGAAATAAGCTCAATCCCTAACACCTTTCTTCGCTAAAGCCTTCTCTAGGATGAAATTCTTATCTGTCAATAATAGTAACAACAATGTAATACCTTTAAAATAAATACTTGTAATCTCAGATAATTTCTTTAAAAATATAAATCCAAAACCAGAACAAATTGGTATCAATGCCGAATGACTAAAGTCATTGTACTTGTTAAATTATTTGAGTTTCAATAAACAACAAACAGTGGAAGCCAAGGGGTAATAGGTCCCCTGAAGGTATTTACAATTCCCTAAAGACCGAAAAGGTAACCAGTTATATCTGTGAAATTAACACCTTGCAAAAAACATTGTTCTCCACCACCAGGTTTATCTATTTTTTCATTTATTTTATAATATTTAAAAAGGTTACAACGTAGGTTACAACGTAATCAGCATATAAAGAATATTGCTGTTCTCCCTACGAGATCTGTTACAAAAACCCCACAAAACACCAAAACAATAGAAACCAATAAGTGTTGTACGGTTAATATAGTCTGTGGTTCAAAACAAGTAAAATATAATCATTACGAAAATTCTCTACAACTATTAAAAATTGTTGTATCTTTTGTTCATCTTTAATTTCGTTTGCCAAAGTGTTGTATTCATTTGCTTTGCGCCATTTCAAAAAAAATTATCTCGTTTGTAGATTTAATTCCTCTGATTTGACCAAAATATTAGCTGCTAGCATTAGGTGAGCAGGTTCAACCACAACAGGATGCTCAAACTATTGCAACTTTTAGTTGATTGGGGGGGGGGGTCGATTAAAAGATGCGATAGATAGGAATACGTGGTCAAAATTTATAATTTCGATGTCTCCGTCGATCGTTTTTCCGCTGCTGTCAAGATTGGTCCAAAAGTGTTCATTCAAAGAATGTCCCCATTCAACCCTTTGCTAAAATTCATCATCTTCTCTTGAGTCATTTAAAGACCCTCCTGTTCGGGTATATTAATCCTATTGCGATCTTTAGTTTGGAGATATTTACATCTTCGATGACTGATGGGATTAATCAATGATGTGGTGCCTCTAAAAAGTCATTTTCAGGCAAGACAATTTTGAACTCTATGTCATATGGATTTGTTTTGTTGTGCAGCCAAGTTCATTGGCACTTGAGGTTTGTCATCTTCACAAATAGTTCAAACTGCTTTTGCAAATACTTCTACAAGCACTACCCTGAACCAAAAGATTGATCTTATCTCCCTCCTCTTTTAACTCCTTTTTCTCAAAATTAATATTTCTTTCTTATAAACCATCTTCGATGGAAAAACGCTGTCTGTGCGCTACCTTATTTTTCTTTCAAAACTGGTTTGACTAGTTTACTGCATATCTTTACCATAAGCCGTAGCAACTGCTTCAGCTTGTGGTAAGGAGATAAAGTAATCAAACAAAGGTTAAAAATATATCAGGAAAATTCTTTAAATTAAAATAAATTAAAATATATTAAAATAAATAAAAATAAATAAAATTAAGTTAAAATAATTACTTAAATTAAAAATATTTCAGGACAATTGGGTATACATGTGCAAAAAAAAAGAAGTCTATTTCTGATTATTTCTATAAAAAGCCAGATTATACTCTCTCTTGTGAGAATATTTGCTATATCAAAAACTGTAAAGAAGGAAGTAAAGGACGTGAGAGTACAGTGGTGGTATCTGTTGCCGGACTGAACAAGATCAAATCGATCGAAAGAACAACCTAGCTAACAATACTGCATAGTCAGGATATCTCAGCTTATTTATGTCGTGTCCCCTGATAATTATTCCTTGTTTATTCTCTAAGTTTCTAAACATTATTTGTGTATAAATTTGAACAGGCAGGCGATTAAATACATCTATGTCTTACTCAACGTTTGATTTTGAATTCATCCGATTATCCATTTTCTAGTCTGGTGAAAACTCTCCGGTTTCAATACAACCTTTGAATGAATCCAACATCTTTACCTCTCATCCCAGCATCAGTAAGATAGTTAATCAATTTTCCGTGATTCATGCTATCACATACTTTCTAGTTATAAATGAAACAGGCATACACATCTTTATTTTCATCACTGTATCTATCTATGATTATTTTTTTGTTACATGTGCCTTCTCTAGTTCTTGTACCATTGACAAAGTCACTATGAATTTCATTTACTACTTTATCCATCGTGACTAACTTTTCTTATCAAGATTACCCTAAGTCTTATTTTCAGCATTTGATTCATGATTCTCAGTGTTCTAAATTCTGAGCAATCTGCTGTTTTGGATTTCCGGGATAATCTTTTAAAGATACAGTTGCTTGTATATCCGTGGATATATTCCGAATTATACACTGAGTCAATATCTTTTTGTATTTTTATATGTTCTCGTCATCCAAGGCTTTTAGCATTTCAATATTGGTGTTATCCATACACGCAGGCTTCCTTGTTTTTAGATCTTTTATGAGTGTTTTAACTTCATCAGCCATTAGTTCTTCTCCAGCGTTCTCGGCTGCTACATTCATCATTTCATTCCCATTGTTGTTGAATAGATCTGTAATTATTCATGCTATCTTGATTTTATGTCCTTCTCATCAAATAACATCTTGCCATCTTTGCATCATGTGCATTCACTGCCTTTACCTTTCTTCTTGTTTTCAGTTACCTCTTTGCTTTTATCGTGCATTTCTTTATGTTTATTCATTGATTCTAGTTTTTCAATGCCATCACATTTCTTCTTTCAACATTCCTCTTTTGGTTTTTTGACACCTTTTCTACCTTTGCCAGCATTTGTTTTTATTTTGATGTGTCTTTCTTCTTTTCTACTTTCCGCTCTTTCCTTACTTTATGAATTTTCTCTGTTATCCATTCTTGTTTGGTCCTTCTTTATTGCTTTGTTACTACAGTTTCTGTGGCATCATTAAACGCCTGTTTCATTCAGTCCTACTTTGCATCCATACCTCGTTTTTTTTTAGTTCATTCATTTGACTGTATTGAGAATTTGTTCCTTATCTTTATAATGAACATGTTCTTTATGCTTCCTTTTTTTAGAAGTATATGTCATATTGTCATTAATTTTTTGCCCTTTTTCTCTTTTTTAGTTTTATACCCATGTGTATAAAAGAGTGGTTTTAGGGTGGTTTCAACTCTTTTATGATATACGCGGATGTTAAGAGATCTTTGGCAGGAACAGACGAGATATTGAGTCGTAGCCTTTAATCACTTCATCTTGTTCTTAACTACTGAACACTAAATCACTACAAAATAGGTGCGTCTAATTAACAAAAATGACACCACGAGGCTTACAGCCACGTGACTAGAAAAACAATACAACTATGATATACACGTGATCTAAATAACCCAATCAAAATAAAAAGAATAACGTATTATTTGAAACTATTTTTTACACCATGTTCATCGCGACAAAATTGTGATCTGAATTGGTGTTTGCGTATGGTTTTAATGTTTTCATAATCTTTCTGCATCTATGATTGATTGTGGAGTAGTAGATTTGATTGCGGAATAGATCTCCAGGGCTTTTCCACGTGTAAAGGTTATATTCATATTGTCTGAACATAGTGCTTATGGTAATTAAATTAAAAAAATACAATCAGCCTCGTTCTTCTTTTATTTCTTGATCCTATTTCATATTTTCTTGTTGTTGGGTGTTCTTCATTATCTTCTAGTTTTAGGTTGAAATCACCAAAAACTTCAGTTCATCTTACTTACCCAGTATATCAATGATTCAATGAATCCATTTCTTTACAGGCATTGTCATATTTTTCAGCCTGATGCTATGTCTGCATACTCCATGTAGCTCATTTTAAACACCATATTTCTCATTTTTACTTTTCTGTTATCAGAATCGAGCTATCTCGAAGGATGAAGACTTGAGTCATCATTATCAGGGGACCAATTTTTTTGATAATGGATTTCTTCTCTGTAGTTGTGAGAAGAATTATTCGAAACAGGGTTCAGAAATGCCTTCTTTATCTCCATCATTATTAAGCATCTAATCTATCATATCTAACTAGGAAAACATAATTGGTAAGATCCCGATCATTTCCGAGATAACTGGATACCAGTCAAGAGTGTACAGAGATTGTGTTACCAATATTTGTTGTGTTACAGTGAAGAACCTCAAAAGCTGGTCATACAGTTGGTCTTTTCTAGTTATCAAAGTTGGAAAGCTAAAACGTTTGAAATTAGAGGATGCAGCTGTGTTTCAGAATAGATTAAAGTAAGAATTTTAACTAAAAAATGGTTTGTAACAATCTTTTTGGTATTCTAAAGCCCAGAAGAGCTCAAAAAATGGTGTAAACATGTCTTTTAAATAATATGATATGCTAAATCTAAATCATCCCACCTCACCCTAGCAAAGTCTATTAGCCAGTTTTATTCTGGGTTTTACATGTATAGCCTGATCTAGGCATTTTTTGTATTTCCAGGGATAAATGAGCGGCGGGATGATTCCTTGATCTGAGCCAAACCCTCTTTTAACTTGAAAAAAAGTAAAATTGACTTGTTACACTGGTAGTGGAGGCTTAACTTTGTAGCAAAATCCAAATTTATGTCTACACATACATATATAAGAATGTTAAATTATTTAATGGTTATAATAATGTATATATATTGTACTGCTAGACAAAGATGAAACAGAGGCAATAGAGCATTTTCTGACAGTAGAAACTTCAGCAAAAAGAGTTAGTTGAATATTAACTATGGAAAGACTAAAGTTATGATTAGAGATGTTGTTGAACCAAGAACTGTGGTAAATGAAGCCAAAGTCTTAGTAGAAATCTCAGAGAACAAAAGTCTGGAAGTCGTGGATGACTTTAAATACCTTGGTGCCCACTTAGCGGACTGCCATATGGACTTCAAAAGACAAAAAGGATTGGCCTGAAGTCAGTTCTGGAAAGTAGCAGCAATCATGAAATCAAAAGACATCTCCCTGGCAGTGAAGTTACACCTCTTCGATTCACTTATAGTCTCCATTATTTTCTACAACTCTGAAACATGGGTTACAACCAAAGCAATGAAGAAAGAAATCGACTCCTTTGGATCAAGTTGTTACCGTTTCATCCTTGGGATTAGAAGAATAGACAGAGTAAGAAACGATGAAATACTCAGACGTGTAAAGAGAGGTAATTTGAGCGATAAAATGTTCCAACGTCAGCTGAGATCGCTAGGGCATTGGATAAGGAAGGATGATATCCTAAGTAGATTCGCTTTGTTCGAGCATTTCCAAGAAAGAAACCGACGAGGTAGACCAAGGCTAAACTTTATCAAGCACATACAAAATATCACCATGCTGACGCCTGAAGAACTCAGAAGAAGAGCTCTGGATGGAAGAGGATGGAAAAGAGATGTGGTCGAGAGGTTTGACTTACAACCTCCAGGCTGAAGTAAGTAAGTAAGTAAGTAAGTAAGTAAGTAAGTGGTTACACACCATCTAGTGATGGATGGGTGAAAAACCCACATTCAGCGCCCAACAACAAGCCAGGAAAGTTGAATGCAGGCACATGTACTGTAGCCACAAGAGTAAGATAAAATAACCAAATAAAAATGGAAACATAAGTAAGTAAGTAAGTAAGTAAGTAAGTATAATACTGTATAGTAGTTAGGAACTATATAGGGCATAATGCCATTATGTTTATGTAAAATTGTTGTGCAATAAATTATGTAAAAATACTTTTACTAGTAAACAATCTTTATAACACTGAGAATAATAATAAACGGTCTGTGTGAAAGAGAGGGTTATAATTCTAATCATAGAGCTGTAACACATGAGATGCACACAAATTCTAAACCAAAAGCCATCAAGACACCCCAGACAGACAATGTAAAGTAATATACATTAGATGCATATATCATGTCGAAGGTCAGATGGAGCCTTCACAACTTTGGGGTGCATTTTCATACCTAAGATAAAAAAAATGATTTCGTTTTTGAACATATCTTGAAACAGACACAAAAGCTCTACCATATCATGAGTCGTAACTATTTTCTGAGCTCCTTTTGAAAAGATAATTCTCCAATAATCAAGCCACTAGAAGTGACATTTGTTTTATATATCCAATGTGTGAACCTACTTAGTAACATAGATAGAGTTTTGAGGAGGGGTTGCATCCCTAACTCCTGTTGTTTTTTTTTCTTGTAATGAAAGCCGTATTTTCAGAAAAGCGTAAGAATTTTTAATTTTTGTATATTTTTAGATGCATAAAAAATAACAGTTCAGAATTTTGTTGAATCAATGTACAAACTGAAAAAACTAACCGTTGCTTTCCTTCCTATTCAGAGAAATAATGAACCAACTTTCTTTTTTCACTTCATGGATTTCTATCTGCATAAACATTACCGGAAATTTTTTCTTTGAAGGTGCAAAGAGTTCAGAAAAGGTCCAAAGTTGGTTTTTTCACCTGATTAACAAATCAAGAGTGAAATTTTCGCCCAATAGAACAAAGGAATTACACACATGAATGAACAGAACCAACAACACGATTCATTCGATATTCTTTCAATGCCAGTTTGACGACCAGTATTATAAATGGCCACTATGAAAACTACATAACTTGGGGAAAAAACGGAAAATAAACAAAAATGTGATGGGTTCATAAAATTTTTTATTTCTTTAATAATATATTATTCATCATGCACAGAAAAGACTTCCTTATTGTGATATTTGCCTCTATTCTTGGGTCTGTGTTCGGTGAAATAGCACCAGTAGCAGTTAACAACAGTGCACTACAATATCTCACAAATAAAACCAAGGGCCCTGATGGTAAGTTATTAAAAGATATATTACGACATGATTTAATTTTTTAGATATTATGCACACATAACAATCTCTATGATATTTGGATAGTAATATTGAAGGAGAAAATTTTAGATTAAAATACAATTGAATAACATAGGTTGTTCTGAAACGGGTTAGTACTAACATATGTCTTCCGTGGTAATTTTTCATTGCCTAATTTATGTTTAGACAAACGCTCCTGCAGCTGAAGACAAGGCTGATTCTGCGAAAGGCTCCGCCCCATAAATGTAATTATCAATAAGGTGTCCATCGGTAAAGGGAAAGATTTGGAAAAGATCGATGCAGTCCAATGGAAGATCAGGGTTTACAAACGATCTGATTAAGAACTAAGCGTGTATAGGTTATTTACTGAAGCAGATGATTATGGAAATCATAGAAACTGGTTCAAAACCATTTTGGACCAACTTTATTTTCAACTAATTATTTTGTAATTCTAAATTTTCCAACTAAAAATTGTTGGTTTTGTTGTTGTTTTCTTTCTGTGGTTTAATGACTTTTCCCCATTTCCTTGAATTTAACGGTGGTCTTCTGACGGCCGTGATTGAAGTAATTAGAAAGGCCGGACCCCCTACCTGATGTCAACCAAAATCTTTTTTCAAAGAACCCATTCGAAACCTCTTCGCTAAATGTGAGTTCATTTCCTTTAAAAACGCTAAACTTCGAATTTAAGAAAATATCTTGTTAACTAAGAGGAATTCTTACCAACTTAGTCTTCGGTGTCGGCCTTACGAAATTTCTAACTTGTCAGCATTCTCCGCTTGGTGATTAAAAATATCGTCATCAAACGCAGTAGGCATAATTTCATTATCATTATCCTAATATATTATATATAATATAATATAATATAAATAACATATATAATATTATGTAATATATATATATATATATATAGTATTAGGAGTAAACTCCAAACAGCTAGATGTTAAATGCTGCTAATTTGACAAAATCAAAAAACCGAAAAACTCTTTACATCACAAAAAAATTTCACACGACTCTTTATTAATTAATTATTTCTTTATTTATTAATTCTTTATTGTTCACCCTAATTCTTTAAGCGTCTTTAACTATTGATTTTATTAAATTTCTATTTTTTGTAGGTTCCACAGAAATAAAAGCGCACATCAAGACAGCATGGGAAAAAGATCCAATATTATCGAGAATTGAAGCTTTCCAAAATTTAACAAACGAACTTGGTAAAACTCTACCTGGGAATAAAAGAGGAGGCATACTGAATGATAGAAAGCAGTATTACCATAAACCGTACAAACATACCATAAAGATATGGCGAAAAATGATTATTAATCCTTGGAGAAAAACACATAGACGCCTTAAGGGTTTTCGATGGCTACAGGGTCCTTCAGTAGCAAAAAGAACAAAATATCTGAACATTAGCTTAAAGCTTGCGAGGACTGAGCCCTCAGTATCTAGTTATGAAGCCTCTCTTCGTCCCAAAGAACCTCAAGTACAGCCTTCTGATGCAAGGCAAGAACAAGTAGGGCATATCGGTGCTGTACATCACTTCGCACCATATAGGTTCTCACCTTTACAAGATCATAAAGAGTTCCATTATAAACCACTTTTTCCTGGGCTATCACCACAACTACACACAACAAAAGTCGAAGTTAAACCTAACATTGAAGTCCAAACGGAAAGCCATGAAAACACAGAAGAAATCCAAGATCAGGTAAACAAGCTTGTGCATGAATCGGAAGCTCTCAGGCAGACGGCAGCAAAGTTCGAAAGCAAAGCCAAGGAACTTGTGAATGAAGCAGAAATATTACATCACGAAACTGTATCAAGTGATGGTCATAATGGGCATAATGTGGGTGAAATGGTTGCACATACTCCAGTTGAAGAACATGAAACAGTCACCATCGTACAACCAGCTCTTTGTGACAAGCAACATGGAGCCCATGTAGAGGTTCAAGAAGAATTTCCTGTTTATCATATTCCTTGCAAAACACCAGAACAACCAATTGTAGAGTATCACAGACCAGAACCACCACCTATTGGGGTAAATCCATACGAAATATTGACATCTGACATGCTTAACGAAGAAAATTATCACCCACAAATGCATTTACAGCACCAAAGACAGCAAATATCGGCAAAGAACACGATAAAAAACCGTAATTACCAAAGGAAGAGAAAAATAGCGATGAAAATAAAACATGGTGAAGTCCGAGGTAAAGTAGGAAAACCAGCTCATAAAAAAATAAAGAAGAAAGCACATATTTCTGCAATTCTGAAGACAAAAAAAAGACCCTTGCGTAATTAAAATGCAAGAAAAACTGACTTTCACATTTAAAAATAAATGAAGTCTTTATGGTTTGGTAATCGAACAAATATATAAATTATACAAACGTATAGATACACAAACATGATATCCGACAGGTAGACAGTAAACACACAGTAAAATAGTTTGATTAAATATAATGACGTTAGCAACACTAATTGTGGACATTGTTTCTGGTTAGGAGACTGAAGCTAACGGTCAGGAGTATATCATCTGTTCTCCTGTATTCCAGTATACCAGTGAACCACATTATAGTAACAAGAACACGCCAGTCTTTGTCAATACATTGTATTTAAATCTGAGCCAATTTATGGAAACAATATTCGATAGAGTGCCTGTCGAATGTACTTTCGAATATAGAATAGAATATGGTCTAGAGAGGAATCGTCGAATGTACTATCGAATGTTTTGTCGAATGCCCTATATTGACGTTTGTAGTAGTTTAGGCTCGATCCAATGTAACGTAACTAATACCGAGATTTGGAATGGTCAGCAAAAGTACAAATGCCATCTCCTATTCCATGCCATACCTACAACATCGGAATGACAAAAAATATCCTATTTTAAGTCTAACAAAACAACCCTTTTAAACCCGACCTGCATATATGTTTGTACATTAAACTAGAATGAAGTGTAATCAAGACAAAACTATGAGCTAGATATAACTAGTAGTTGCAATCTTGTTAGTAAGTGCCAAATTATGATTAGTATTTCGAATCTGCTTGACAAACTATTCTCTCATTTCTTCATTATGTCCATAGACTTCATCTGGATCCTTACGATCTTATGTTTCGCTTACAACGGAGGTCTTAATTAATTTTTCATATGCCAGTTTTTATGTGTCATAGATGTGTCACTAGAACATAGGCTATACAAAATTTCTTATGTTTTTTGTATTGCTTTTGAAAACCAGACTTTAGTGGCATAGTGCTTTGTATAGTTAACAACCATTTAAAAATCCCCATAAATTCAGAAGAAATGTATTGTTGGCTCTTTGCTTATGATAGTTTGACAAATTTCAGTACTTTAGAGATAGATGGATCAGCTTTCTTTTTATTTTTGCATCATTTCAGCTTGTCGTACTGGAGTTCGGTAATTGCGATGCTTATTCAAATACTGGACTCTATCAATAAAGAAAATATATTTTTGTGAATTTTTTCACCCTTGTCCCTTCTATTACACATCTTTGATGATGTCATTGTTGTGGAAAGCTACAAAAAAATAAAATAGTAGATCTATATATAAACTCCTAACAACTATTTACTAGACGAGGATCATGGACTCCGAAGGATGACTCGGAACCAAGAAGTGCTACTGAAAGCTTTTGGAGATAGCATACACCGCACATGGAACAAATGAAAGTGTGAAAGACGAGATTGCTCATAAAAGTGGCAACCACGAAACGTCTTGGAAACGTCTGGTGGAAAACAACCAAAACCTTTTGCGGCCAAATGGCTACGAACTTTGATATTACGACAAATCTCCTCATAAAGGAGAACTTCCAGATCTAGAAAGAAATCAACAAAATGGACTTTGAAGCAAAATTAAATAGAGGATCAAGGGTGAATGTTAAAGTTCATTTTGGCTGCATTACTGTTTTCTCCATGGTAAGCTCAACCATGCTTTTACGAAAAGAGAAAAAAGCGCTTAGTCTGGCAAGTGAACTTTTTCCACTTTCTCTTCCTGTTTTTTCCCTTTCTACTTTGATTGATCACTTATTAAAATGAAGAGAAACTTCGTGATCAAATGTTCTTAACAATCAGATTTTTGTGTATGTATGGAAGGCCAAGGCTTGATCTTTATCCAATCGAATAAAACCCCCATTTTTAGATATAAAAGGTCGATGTATACTTTAATNAAAAATAAAATAGTAGATCTACAAAAAAATAAACTCCTAACAACTATTTACTATACGAGGATCATGGACTCCGAAGGATGACTCGGAACCAAGAAGTGCTACTGAAAGCTTTTGGAGATAGCATACACCGCACATGGAACAAATGAAAGTGTGAAAGACGAGATTGCTCATAAAAGTGGCAACCACGAAACGTCTTGGAAACGTCTGGTGGAAAACAACCAAAACCTTCTGCGGCCAACTGGCTACGAACTTTGATATTACGACAAATCTCCTCATAAAGGAGAACTTCCAGATCTAGAAAGAAATCAACAAAATGGACTTTGAAGCAAAATTAAATAGAGGATCAAGGGTGAATGTTAAAGTTCATTTTGGCTGCATTACTGTTTTCTCCATGGTAAGCTCAACCATGCTTTTACGAAAAGAGAAAAAAGCGCTTAGTCTGGCAAGTGAACTTTTTCCACTTTCTCTTCCTGTTTTTTCCCTTTCTACTTTGATTGATCACTTATTAAAATGAAGAGAAACTTCGTGATCAAATGTTCTTAACAATCAGATTTTTGTGTATGTATGGAAGGCCAAGGCTTGATCTTTATCCAATCGAATAAAACCCCCATTTTTAGATATAAAAGGTCGATGTATACTTTAATCGGGGAAGCAAGTGAATAGGAAATTCAATGCTAGAAATCTCAAAAATTAAGAAATTAGAAAAATGAATACAAAATACAAATTTGCTTAGCGAGAAAAATACTACGGTATTGTCAGAAATAGTCTGTTGTGTGAGACAGAGATAGGCCTTTGGATAACCAACAAATTGATTTCACAGTTACTATTGCAAGTTCCAAAACACAATATAGAACATTTTCCAAAAGGTAAAGCAAGTTTTAAAACCGCTGCAGTGCTCAAAGAATGGATCTTTTCTAACTTATCTTAATATATATTCCCATATTAAATAATAAAATTATCTACCTTACAAGTATTTTGCCAAGGAAGTCTGAGGAATAGAGTTTTGCAAAGAAACTATGAGAAGTAGAGCCTTACCAAGTTTTCTTAAATTTAACTGAGGTTGATAGAATGAGGTTGTAAAATTTTAATATAAAAGTAAGTTTTCTTTTTCTTTGAACTCCCCAGGGAAAAAACCTTATTGTGAAAAACTTTCCAGGGGAGGGGACGTTCAATAAGCTGGAGGCTGGGTCTGAGTTCCGGGGAAATAGACAAAATTTTTGTTTACATAAATTCAGTGGCTCGCTTGAACAAATCATATGCTTTAGCACCTCTCCTTAAATTGCGAAGAGACTATTCTTCAAAATCGATGGAGACCTGCCTAAATCAATGGAACAGTATATGTAATGAATGGAAGATTAGGAAAATGTTCATGTTAAGGTTTTCTTTTAGTTCCTCGTTAAACATTTCGGTCTTGTTAATTAATATTCACTCCAAACTTGATATATACACATAACACGAAACGTTTGTTTACTTGCTTCCAATATTGTCAAAAACAGGCCTTTTGTATATACCAAAAGAAAAGGGGAAAATCCACTTGGTATTGTTCTGTGGTCTTTTAATAAACCAAAGAGATACGATTGTCATTTTGATATGAAAAATATTTTTATTATTTTGATAATTATTACTATATCATCATTATTAATATTATCATTATTATTAGTAGTATTAAAGGAAAAATAACGCTTGTAACAAAAAGTGTAATTTTTTTGAAAGAAAAAGAAAAGATATAGTGCTTAAAATTTTTATTATCATTATTACTACTTTTATTTTTCTTATGTTTTCTTGCAAAGCTTTAGTTATTATATGCTTTGGTTGTTGTCTATGCTGGGGGCAAGCTGCAGCCACTCAGCGAGTCAGAAGGTGGTGGATAGCCGGACGGGCTCTAGATATAGGAGGTTAGCTGTGAATATATCGAATAAACAGTTGCGAACCGCAACGGCAAGAGGAACAGAGAGCAGTGGGTGGCAGAGTGGTGCCTGTTACCCCTGAAAATGTCCCAGATCTCAATGAGCCTCTTGTGACATTGCGAGGATTAGCCGCTATCAAATAAGCTCAACCATGGATTCAAGACCCATCATGGACCAAACGTTCATGGGCTCACTTACATGACAATCACACAAACAAATAACTTGCCATGCGATCCTGCTAGCCACCGGTGTGACAGAGTGAGTAATTAGACTCTGCCTGAGAAATATGCTACTGGTCGAGTAATAAATCTGCAAAAGCAATTGAAGATGGCTACCTGGAATGTAAGGGATCTGAAAAAGACTTAAAAACTATACAATTTGGTGCAAAATATGGCGAGACTTAATATTGACATCTGCAGGCAGCAGAAAACGCATGGTGATCAATCTTGTGAAATGAATATCAGCGAAAGTCTCATTATCTTAAGTGGAAGCAAGGAAACTAGGTATCAAGCAGTAGAAGTGATCCTTGGCAGGAAAATGAAGAAAAGTCTAATGACCTACAACAGCGTCAGCAGCAGAATGATGACGGTCCGACTTTGAGCAAAGACGGTAAACATCACAGTCATTCAAACCTATGCACACTCACACTAGAAAAGGAAAATGAAATACACACTGACCTCTATGAACAACTGCAGCAAGCAGTTGATAGAGTGCCACGCAGTGACTACACCATCATAACAGGAGATATCATTGCCATCCTGGGGAATTGTCAAGAATTAAACGTGATTGGAAGATTCGGGACTGGAGTAAGAAATGAAAGTGGACAGAGGCTAATTGATTTCTGTTCAAAAAATCAGATGTTCGTCGCCAATACCAAATTTCAACGTCACATAAGAAGAAAGGCAACTTTGACGTCATCTGATGGCATGGTAATATATGAGATAGATTACATTCTAATAAAAGACAGATACAAAGCATCAATTCTGAACTGCCGAGCCTATCCCGGTGCAAACTGCGGGAGTGACCCAAACCTCCTAGCTTCTACGCTGCGATCTCGCTTTAGGATGGAAAATATCCAAGAAAAAAGAAGGGAAAGATGGAACCTCCAAAATGTGACTTCCTCTACGGAAGTTAAAGAAAACTATAACACTGAGTTCTCAATACAAACTACTGGAGAAGAGAATTCGCAAGGTATGTGAGGAGGACACTACTGAGTACTTTACTGACATCTGCAAAGCGTTAGAAAACAAGAATGACACTAAAGGACGGACTCAGACATATAAAGTAATCCGAAGCCTGAAGAAGCNACCCATCATGGACCAAACTTTCATGGGCTCACTTACATGACAATCACACAAACAAATAACTTGCAATGCGATCCTGCTAGCCACTGGTGTGACAGAGTGAGTGATTAGACTCTGCCTGAGAAATATGCTACTGGTCGAGTAAGGAATCTGCAAAAGCAATTGAAGGTGGCTACCTGGAATGTAAGGGGTCTGAAAAAGACTTAAAAACTATACAATTTGGTGCAAAATATGGCGAGACTTAATATTGACATCTGCAGGCAGCAGAAAACGCATGGTGATCAATCTTGTGAAATGAATATCAGCGAAAGTCTCATTATCTTAAGTGGAAGCAAGGAAACTAGGTATCAAGCAGTAGAAGTGATCCTTGGCAGGAAAATGAAGAAAAGTCTAATGAAATACACACTGACCTCTATGAACAACTGCAGCAAGCAGTTGATAGAGTGCCACGCAGTGACTACACCATCATAACAGGAGATATCATTGCCATCCTGGGGAATTGTCAAGAATTAAACGTGATTGGAAGATTCGGGACTGGAGTAAGAAATGAAAGTGGACAGAGGCTAATTGATTTCTGTTCAAAAAATCAGATGTTCGTCGCCAATACCAAATTTCAACGTCACATAAGAAGAAAGGCAACTTTGACGTCATCTGATGGCATGGTAATATATGAGATAGATTACATTCTAATAAAAGACAGATACAAAGCATCAATTCTGAACTGCCGAGCCTATCCCGGTGCAAACTGAGGGAGTGACCCAAACCTCCTAGCTTCTACGCTGCGATCTCGCTTTAGGATGGAAAATATCCAAGAAAAAAGAAGGGAAAGATGGAACCTTCAAAATGTGACTTCCTCTACGGAAGTTAAAGAAAACTATAACACTGAGTTCTCAATACAAACTACTGGAGAAGAGAATTCGCAAGGTATGTGAGGAGGACACTACTGAGTACTTTACTGACATCTGCAAAGCGTTAGAAAACAAGAATGACACTAAAGGACGGACTCAGACATATAAAGTAATCCGAAGCCTGAAGAAGCCCTTCATGCTGAGCTCGAGGATGTCGGAAAAAGCAAATATTATTGACAACATGTTCTGCTCATAGCCCGGCGAATGCGCGGTGCTGTATACGTTAACTAAGTATTTTTGTTATTATCGTTTTGTTTAATTGGGAATTAGAGCTGGGAAGGAGAGTGGGGGATAAGAGTTTTGGAATAGGGACGTAAAAACAAAGAATTAGAGCATACGAGTTTCTTGAATACTGTTGCAGTATGAATCGTGATGTGAAAGACAGGCGAATCGAATGATTGCCAACTACTATATTAGCTATTGCTTAGAAAGTATTATACATCATGCTGATTTAGAATTGTTGTACTTAAACTTTGATTGTGCATGAGAATTATAACCACAAGATAGATTTCTTTAGTTCTCCCTGAAGTACAGTACATGAATTTCCGTATGGAGGATAATAAATGACAAAAATGAAATACCCCCACAAGACACGGGAGAAATCAAAGAGCGATGGTGGGAATACACTGAAACGTTAAATGTAGAAGCAAGCACAACCTCAAATAACACGCTAGAGCTGCAGCGAAATCATGACGAGAACATCCTCACTGTCTTACAAACTGAGATAAAAAGAGCCATACCACACCTAAACACCAACAAAGCCTGTGGAGTATACGAAATCCCCATTGAATTAATCAAACACCTCGGCGAAAATAATCACGTATTGGTGCTGCTCCAATAACTTTGTGATAAGATTATTACAGAAGACGACTGGCCTGAAGAGTGCACAACATGACTCTATCTCCCTAATTTCAAAAAGGGAGATAACAGGGACTGTGCTAATTACAGAACCATACCACTGATGCCTCATACCAGCAAAATTACTTTATCCACCTTACATCAGTGAGTCAAACGGTACTGTGAGGACAAAATCAGGGAGGCACAAGCAGACTTCTTGAGAGATAGTGGGACAAGGGACCAAATCCTGAACTTGAGGGTTATCAGCGAGAAAGCCTATGAATATGACACTCCACTTTGCTGCTGTTTCATCGATTACTCAAACGAATTCGACTGCGTCAACTTCTGCAAACTCTGAAGTGCGATGTGAAGTCTTGCAATACCAAACTACCTTGTTGATTGCTTAGTTGCACTGTACAAAGAGCAAAAGAGTAGGGTTGAAACACCCGTTGGATTTTCGGATTTCTTAAGCATTAAATGTGGAGTAAGGCAGGGGCGATCCCATCCTGTAGAAGTGAAGTGAATCGATAATGTCAGAAGAACTAGAGGGATCGGATAATGGATTCCTTTGCAATGGAGAACGCCTTAACAACCTACGATGCACACATGACGTGGTTCTGATTGCTACCTCAAACGATAAATTGGAGGAGTTTGCTAACAAGGTAGGTTCAACATCTGCGGATCGTGGCCTACGATTAAACACCACGAAAATGGTATTCATGCCTCGCAGAAGGAAGTCACAGGTTATGAACATCACATATCAGAGAGAAGAGATAAAAAAAGTATGGGAACTCTTCTATCTGGGATCAACCTCCAATAAACAGCCCAACAGCAACTGAGAGGTCATCAGAAGAATCACTATGGCAAGAAACCAATGGTAAGCCAGTGTAACATCTGGAAATGTAGAAACCTTGCAGTTAATGTAAAGAAAAAGTTGGCACTCGCCTTAATATGGTCTATCATGCCACATGTATCCGAGGCATGAATGTTCAGCAAATATGTTAGGAGAAGAATTAAGGCAATTAAAATTGGGTACACCGACGCCTGTGTAGGATCTCGTGGACGAACACATGTCCAATTAAGCAGTATACAGACGACTGGGGACAATACCAACACTGCTGAAGCAACGTCTGGCAAGGCGCCTAAAATTCTTCGGTTTTATATTTTGAAAAGGAAAAATCATCGAAAAGCTTCTGGCCTGCCAGCCCCAAAATAAACAACCACGAGGACGCCCAAGAAAAATGTGGCTCAAAAACCTCTGCGACCAGTCACGCCTAATGATCACTCAAGCTCTACGACTACCACACGATCGAAAAAGGTGACGAAGACTAGTTAAAGACATGCACGTCGACATCCCTTCTTAAAGGACTTTAAAACAAGTACGTACATGTTGTCTATGTGATCCCAGATAGCTATTTGTCATCCAAAGAATCACAACCCTTTCAGTCGTAGCTTTAATGCCCTAAGACCAATCGTAAGATTCTGGCTGCACCTAACAGTGCTGTTTTTTGAGCGTGTTCTACACTCATCGTTGTTCCAATTTGTTTAACATAGCTTTCAATGTTTTTCGAGACAGTTCCCAACGCACCCACGATCACAGTGATAATTTCAATCTTCTTTATTTTCCACAGCCGAACAATCGCCTCTCTTGGAGGTCTGCACTTATCAACTTCCTCCTGTTCTTTTTCTAGCACCCTCACATCTCCAGCTATTGCGACATTTACAACTTTTGTTCCATTTTTTATTGTAATGTATTACAATATTATCTGCGTTTCTCGCAATCACTGTTTTATCACATTTTATTACAAAATCCCAAATTATTATCTTACATGAGTCATTCTCCACCACTCCCTGGGGTTAGTGTTCATACCATTTTGTTGCCGCTTCAAGATAAAACTTTTTACATAATTTCCAGTGTATATATTTGCAAACATTATTGTGACCCTTTGGATATTTTCTTCTTGTCAATACAGTACACTCACCAATTATATGATAAACAGTTTCATTTCTCTCTCCACACATCCTGCAAAAAGGTGATTCTCTAGTCTTAATTATGAAATGCTTGATGCTGTACGTTCTTATGGCTTGCTCTTAGACACTACATATTAATGCCTCGGTAGACCCTTTCAAATCACACGACTTTAGCCATTTCTAAAAATTTTCGACATCCTTTCCCTCTAACTCTCTAACAAATTTCCCATAAGTTTTCTTCTTTCCAGGAATTCAGATTCTGGTCTTTTTCTCTCTTCTTATAGTCTTCAGGTTTCAAGGAACTATCACTCTGCATTATCTCATTCCTTCTGACAGCATTTAACAGTGGCTCAGTTTGCTGCTCGACATACCAACCAAGGTTGTTTTCTCCAGTTCTGACAGATCCTTTGCAGCCTATTAACCCTCTTCCTCTTTTACCCCTGGACACATACAGTCGATCCTTTTAATTTTTTGGATGAAACTCTTTATTGATTGTCAGTATTTTTCTCGTTATCCATAACATTTCGTCTAACCCATTTACTCGCCAATCCAGAATTCCAGCAAAATATCTTAATACCGAAACCGCCCAGGCACTCACTCCCCTAATCTTGTATCTCCCATGAAGCTTTCTCTTGCAAATTAACCTCTGTCTTCTAATATTCCTGCCTGAAACGTTCAAAATGTCTATCTGTTTAATTCCGTCAAATTCAAAGACTCCAAGATATTTATATTCACTTTGATCAACTACTTTGATTGTTTTACCTTTTGGCATTTATATTAAACTACTTCTACTTCGGTCAACTGATCCTCTATGTTTGACCAACACTCCACATTTTTAAATACCAAATTCCATTTTAATGTCATTACTAAATATTTCAACTGCAGCAACCAAATTGTTTATTTCCCTTTCATTCTTCCCGAACAATTTCAAATCGTCCATGAAAAGGACGTTCACACCTTCAATAGATTTATGGGTGTATTTTGCTTTAACCTTTCGCAATGTCTGAGTTAAAGATATCATGCATCTGACAAAAAGTAGGAGGGACAAGCTGTCCATTTGGAATATTCCTCTTTTAATGTTTAAATTACCGAGAAACTCACTGGCATAAGTTAAATTAATACTCCAGTTTTTCATCAATTTTTTTAGAAACTCAATAATGTTATCTGCAGCCTTAACCATTTTTAATGCTTCCAATACCCATGAGTGTGGGATCATATCGTAAGCTTTCTTGTAATCTATCCAGCCCATTCCTTAATTGGTGTGTCTCTTTTTTGCAACCACGTATTATCACTTTATCAATAAGAAAATGGTCTTTCTCACCTTCCAGCCCTCATCCCCCCTCTGCTTTTTCGTCTGCATCATTTTTACACTGTGGATAATTTATTATTTACCTCAAGGAAATCATACAAAAAATTTGAGACTACCCGTGTAAGGAGTTTCCATATTAGTGGTAGACACGTAATTCGCCGATACTTGTGCACTGTTATGCGTTTCGCACAGTTTTTGTGGCACAAGACAGATTTTCCAATGGTCATACACTTCGGGTTTTCGTTTCTGTTCATTATTAGACCATTGATTTGCTCTGCTATTCCCTCCTAAATTACTGTAAAGTTCTTAAGCCACCTTGGACCCCATCTGGGACTGGGCTTTTCCAGTTTGGGATCTTTTTGCATTGTTTAGTAATTATCTCAACTGTGATTTGTAAGTCATTACTCACTTTTTCTTTTAATAGTTTAAGCCATTTCCATTGTGAGTAACGTCTTTGTCCCAAATCCCACTCCAGAATGCCTTGCTTTCACCAGCGTCAGGTTTTACATTACTGAATTTTTTGCCATTAAGCTCTGAATACACCCTCTTCTGGTCATTTTGAAAGAATTTGTTTATTCTGAATTGTTCAATTTTTTACTCATAACGTTTTATTTTCAGAGACTTGATCTGAAGGCATTGTTTTACCTCCTCTTTTACATTACCCAATCCTTTCTAACTTTATAAGATATTATGTTTATAATTCCTTCAATTTTATTGTCCTTTTCAATTCACTTTTTTTTTGTAGATCAAGATCTCTCAGCGTGTGCTGGTAGTTTAGCTGCTATCCGTCTAGTACCACAGGACTCAGATAGACAGCACCTTCCGTAGGATGTTTGCCGATCTTAGAAGGGCAGTTTGCTGGATGTTATTTCGCCTTTTCAGTATATTTTAAAATCCCAGAGAATTTAAAAAGAGTTTTCTCTAATTCTGGCTCTGCTCGGTGATCGTACCATTTCTTGGTGTGCTTGAAACCACGGGCTTTGCACAGCTCCCAGTAGACGATAGTAGCAACTCTATCATGTCTCTTTTTATACTAACATCAGGTGTTTCTTAGTGCCTTTTCTATTTTTCTGACAGTCCAGTTGTTCTTCTCTAATCTCTCCTTGTGTTTCAAGGTGTTTAACTTACAAGCTACAATACCAGACAAAGTTTTCCACATCAGTGGAAGACAAGTGATTCGCCTGTAGTTCGCCGGATGATTCCCTTTCTACTGGTCTTTCATCATAAATGATGTCTTTCAAGTTGCCATCCATATTGGGATATCTCCACCAGCAAGCAGGTTCTGTAGATTAGTGCCAATCCTCCAATGTAAGCCTTTCAGATTCTTCAGCCAGAATCCCTGAACTTCGTCAGGGTAGGGTGCTTTTCACTTTACTTAGAACTCTTTGGAAATCTTCAACACCAATCTCCAGTTCTGTCTGCTGTTCGGCCTCTATCTTCCCTCTTATCCTTTCCAACCAAGGTGCATTCTTATTGGACTTAGTTCTCTCCTTCCATATGCTCTGCCAAAACGCCGTAGTGGGATTTCGTTCCGGTGCAATTTCCACCTTCTCATTTGTACTCTGAAGGTCTCGGTAAAAATGTTTCTCTTTGTCAACAAACATCCTGTTGTATCTATGTTGTTTTTCCCTTTCTGTATATCTCTTTATCTTCTAACACTTTGCGTTTAGATCTTGCTTTAGCTCCTCAATCACTACATCATATCCTTTGACTCTAATGTTATAGTTACTCTCTAGTCTCACTCGCATTGGGTTGCCAAACTCCCGATGTTTACATACTTTTAGTCTACTCTATTTCTACTACCCTCTGTCCCAGTCTCCTTTTCCATGCTGAATCTGAACCGTCTGGTCTTTTACCACTAGTGTTCTTGTTCATCCTCTCCGCCACTATGACTGCACATGCCAAGATGGTATCATTTAACTCTCTGATGTCATTTGTCTCCACACAGTTTAGTACTCTGTCAAGTCTCTTTACCTCCTTTCTAAGCTTCTTTTTTTCTTTGCTCCTCAATGACGTGATTGTAGGTCGTCCGTTCCCTGTTTCAGCTCTTTTCTCCATGATTTCTCGGACAATAGTTCGTTCTTCATCCGTTCCCGGTGCTCTCAATATTAACCGTTGCTGTACACAGGTTTCTACACTATCTTGAACCTTAACTGCTGCCTCCTCTTGTTCAAATACTGGTTGGTCAATCTCTGTGCCAACTTGGTGTCCAAGTCGCTTTTGCTTGATGATATTCGCAACCTGGTTTGCCATTCTCTGTTCATCTTCCTTGAATCTTCTCTTTTCCTACCATGCTCTGTGCATGCTTTGTCTGTATCCAGTCACGTCTGGCTGACTGACATAGTAGCAGTCAAGTATTGCCCTGTTGTCATCTCTGGTGTATCTTCTTGTCTTTGCTCAGCCAGTAACAGAATGATTGTCATGATGTTCCTGGTTCACCACAGCATTACTATGGGGGGAGGCGCATCCACCTTGACACGCTGAACCAATCACACCGTTCCAGTTTATATTTCTTTGAGTGTTCATCACAAGAGTAGTAATTTTTCTCTCAAGGTTTTCTCCTTTAGCCATTTTCTTTTAGGGTTGACTCCCTTAGCCTTTGGCTCAAAACCCTGCCTACAAGGCAATGGGTACTATTGTATTCCAAGACAACGAGCTGATGGAAGCCTCGACAAAAGCGACTAGACTAATGACCTCGTACTGGTCAGGCTTGTTGTTCTGAGTTTCCTCCTCATAGGTCAATTCCTAACAAAGGGCTTACGGTCTCATCCTGGCCAGGAAGAGGAAAGCGACAGACTTTACTCCACTGAGCGTCAACCCGATATTTCAAGGTCTTGGAGTGGACTAAGTAAAGCAGTATCCGATGATACTGCTTTACGTCTTCCATAATGCATCGATAAATTATCAATTGGTCCACTGCTCCTAGCACTCCTTCCACTGCTCCAAGCTGTCCTTTGTCCCAAATCTCATTGATCATTGTGTGTTCTCTCATGTACTTTGCTACTAATCCTGTAAGAATTTTGTACGATGTATTAAGACATGTTATTGGGCGATAGTTCTTTTCATCACTCAGATGTCCTGTCTTTGGTATTAACACCGTTCTTCCTGTGGGCCACCACTCTGGTATCATCCTTGTGTTTCTATAAGTGTCCATAAACCCTCTTTCCAGTGCTTTTTGTACGGATTTGAACTCCTTCCACCAAACGTTGTGTATACCGTCTACTCCTGGAGCTGTCCACTTTTTTCTCTTTATTATTTCCTTCTTCAATTTTTCATTGGTGATTTCAAATTCAGCAACAACATTTTTCATTCAACTTAACTTTCACTTCCTCCATCCACGGCATATTTGGTGTTGGGTCGTTCTGCTCCCAAATTCCACACCAGAATTGTAAATACGTTTACATTTATTGTACCTCACCTTCGTATTTATCTGCTTCTTCAAGTTTCCCAAAAAGCTTCTCTGATCTCTCTGGAACATGATATTATCCTTCTTCCTTTGTCCCCTTTCAATATACTTTTGTAATTTGACTTTCTTGTAACGCAGTTTATCAAGCCACTGTTATTTCGCATGTTGCAGATTGTGGGTCTTTGTCTCTTTTCCATTCATACTTTGGGCTAGTCACCTTTTTCTCTTTTCGTTTCTTTGCTTTGTTGTCTTCTCCGATGCAATTCATTGGACATCCGTACAATATCTCATCTCATCTGACCTGGCTTTGAAATCAGAGTGTGCCTTCTCCTAGGACAACTGCTTACAACGCTAACGAGCTTGTCCTACCAGGGTTTTAAAGTCAAAGATTTTTCTTTTCTTAGGATGAGGATAGGATAGGTTATTTAAAGGCGCCTGAGACCTTTCTTTCGCCCCTTTTCCTGTTAGTTTGAAACAGTTCTGCCATGTGAAGGCCAGGAGTTGGACTTGACTACCAGAGTCTGTATAATACGCATGCAGTCTGGGGCATTTTATGGACATTGGACCCTCACTTAACAATATCACTCGGCAATAGTAGTCATTATTATTATTATTATTATCGTTAAAATCTGTTTTCATCACAGGCAGATATTATACCGAGTATTTGTAAGAGAGCCGGTTACAACAAGTAACCAAAGGTCTCTCACATTCTTTCCCTAATTCAGTACTCCAGTACTTTTCTTAAAATTCTTGCTGTTCCTAATAGTGTAGTTTTTTGGGTCAGTGTTGTATCTATCTGTATTCCTAGTTTCTCTATGTACTTTTCAAAGTTCTTGGTTACGCTTCCGAGGGCCCCTAAGACTATTGGAATCACTACAACCTTCTTAAGACTCCAAAGTCTTTGAATTTCTCTCTTCAAGTCCTGGTATTTTTCAATCTTTTCTTGTTCTTTTTCCTGGATCCTTTTGTCCCCTGGTATGGCAACATCAACAATAACTGCAGTTTTTGTATTTTTATCCACAATGACTAAATCTGGCCTCCTTGCTTCAATAATATTGTCACACTGAATATTCATGTCCCACAAAAGCTTATGACTGTCATCCTCTATCACTGCCTGAGGGGTGTGTTCATACCATTTTTCAGTTCTATCGAAATTCAGTTTGCCACAAAGCTTCCAGTGTATTACTTTTGCAACATTGTCATGGCGTCGTTTGTACTCCTTTTGAGCCAGCTTTTTACACTCACTCACCAGGTGGCCTATTGTCTCTCCTCTTTCCCCGCACATTCTACAATTAGGGGAATCTGCAGTCTTATCAATATGGAACTTGATGTAATTTGTCCTAATAGCTTGCTCTTGAGCTGCAAATATCAACGCCTCCGTTGTTGCCTTCAAATCAGATGCTACTACCCAACT